>WEDG01006046.1:0-120500 GCA_017591395.1 Schistocephalus solidus
TGAATTCGCTTCTTTCTGATTTGGCAGTTCCCATTTCACAGCAGCTTACTATGGCCACTCTTACTGATGGGTGCAATAGAATACACTTCATCAATGTTAGAGAAGTCCTCCATGAATACTAGTTCCATCCAATTGGCTTTCATGTTTTCTCTAAATCTCTTTGGTAAGTTAATCTTCTGTGCCAGCGGTTGGCCAAGAATGAGATCCATAAGCTTACGATCAACGAAAGTTGGCACACCGTCAACTGCTAGATTTACCCACTCTACTGTATGTGCATTAAAATCTCCAGCAATAAGCACCTCTTGGTGACTTGCTACTTTGTTGATCAAATAAAGGAGTGAATCATCAGCTGCACTCGGAATGTTTGATGGTCTGTAGATCGTCGAGAATTGTCAGTTTTGTTCACAATCCTTTTTTATCTTAATCCAGGAAAATTCATATTCAAGGAAGACGGCGTGCGCTCGTTCGACTGCCGCGATTCCTGTGCTTACATATACGGTCACTCCACCTCCCTGTCTTTTTTCACAGTCTCCGCGGAAAAGCTTGTATATGTCTATCGAAATTTTGCTATCCGCGATTTCAGATTTGAGCCACGTTTCCGTGATGGCAATGATACCTTGGTTTCGGTTTAAGATCAGTGGCTTGAGTTCGTATAGATTCGAAAGGAGACTTTGAGCAACAGTATAAAAAATCTCAATTTAGACTGCGTAACTCCTCTATATAGACTTCTGCTCATTTCGTGGGTTTTAATGCTATAATATTTCAGTGCTTCCCGAGACGAACTGGTGTCCATCACGCCCATACTGATGTCTTAGGAGTGTTTGTTAATCGATATCTACAGTGCCCTCATTTTGTTATACGAGCCCTGTACAGTTGGGTACGTCGTATTTAACGTCCTTCGTCTTGGTGAGTACCAGCCTTATTGATGTAAGGGGTCTACCATCAGAAAGCCATCTTCATCACTTTTATTACCCCATCCTTTATTTTGAGCCATTTTTCTACTGTCCAACTCTCATCTTCAGTTCGGTTCTAAGCTTCCCCCTTTTGTGTATTTTCGTTGGTTAGTAATCCTATTGAAAAAACATCCCGGTGTGAGTTATGGAGAGCTATTCTCTGTTCTAAGAGGCGTGAAGTCTGACCGTCATTTTCAAAAATAATTTTGAGAGGCCCTGGTGGTAATAGTTCATGTGAAACATCCACTTTCCATAAAAGGAAATCTTTTACACGGTAAAGAATTCTCCACCTTGAGGAAGGGCATTTAAGTATGCTCGGAAGATATTGAGGTTATGTTCGACCCTTTCCTTAGCAATCACAGAAGTGGACTCGAAAGTCCCTTTAAAAACGGGATGGCGTTTTCAGTAAAAAAATTCTGATGGGTGACTTGGTTGACTGATTTGTTGATGGAACATCGGTATCAAGAAGAATTATATTATGATCGACTATGCTCAAGTTAATGGTGAATCTCTTTTGGAGGCTTTTTTAATGTGCCTTGCAGTGGCTCCTATAACACTAGCACAGGATACCACTTGAACGTCTATCGATAAGAAGGAGCTTTGCTCTCAGTTGGAACCCATTTTTTTGTAATCATCTTGGCCTTCTTTGACTTTGGCTTCTTCCTCTTAGGTTCTTCAATTTCGATGAGCTTTTCAATATCACCTGCTGTGTCGATTTTTTTCCATGCAGACAAATCGTGAGCGCGTGTGTTCCATACCTCTTAGAATAATATGCGGATGCGTTTAATTTGTAAATTTTATTACCATAAAGGACGAGAGTGCAGTAATATTCAACAGTTAGACTTGCAATAAATATGCAATAAGTCAGTCTTAGTTGTGACTTTTCCTTCCACGATTGATAGCAGATTCAAGCAGCTCCTCGCTAGCGTGAATTTTGGAAGCAGGTGAATTTCGAAGCTTTGAATTTTTGAAGGATAACCTCCGGGACGTGGGAGAATCCGCAGTAAAGGAAAATTTGGATAGCCAGAGAATCGTAAAGTTTAAGCAACTAAATCCCAAATTTAGAGAACGGAAAATTCACTCCTATGTTCTTCCAAAGGAATGTGTCTTCTAGGTTTATGTAGAGAATATAACCTAGCAAGCTCAAAAGAGTTGAAATTTGAAACTAGCTGCAAGCGAGGCGCCATTAATGGTGTGTATTTTTTAAACAATTTAATTATCGCTGAAATTCGGTCGCAAAATCTGTTAGATTATCGCAAGAAAAAGTTGAACGATTTTCAAAGTTTTATCAAAGTGCAGCGAAAATGAGAACGAAAGTCTCATTTCACCGGAAGCTCGCAGCCACCGAACTCGCACATAGCTTGATTGCATCTATTAGTCCCATCAGGGATGTGAATATGAAACCCAATTTTAAAGCAAAACAGCCGGATAAATCTGCTTTGTATAATTACAATGACTTCAGGCTGAGGCTGTGATCAGTTCTCTCTATAATTGGGAACTTATTCGACGGTGACATCTCTGCTATTCTCGTTCAGTTATGTAAGTTTCTTAACTATCTAGTGCATTTGATCACCAATGAGACATTGGCCAGGCAGAAAAGAAAGTACAATTTCCTTTCACAGAGATAGATAAGCAATTGATGTTGCTGCCAACTTCCTGTACTTGTGCAACCTAAGATACAAAATAGTGGACGCCTAAACACCTCCCCGCACGCAGCAAAAATCCACTCATATTATTTACCCTATTTTTCCCCAATCGAGGTGGACTCCATCTTTGCACAACCAGATCACATTTCTCGTTTTCTACAAAAAGCGACATTTTTCATCTATCGGGATTGTCAGGAAAGGAGAGAAGAAAAGTATCTATCCTTTCAAATAGGTCTTTGACCTCACAGTCTATTATCCATAAGTTCGGGAAGAGTTATACAAACTACAACGAGCCGGCAACTCCATATTCTCTGATGTTCGGTTCAAAAACTTCCCTTTACTTTACATTATACTTCTCTTACAACCAATCCTTTAATTATTTCTGCCTCCTGACCAGGAAAGTCAAACTCAGTAACTTTTAACCATGGCGTAACCCCACCTTTTATGTCCACGACTCCGTCTAGAGCGCCAAGACCAAACGCTTCTCAATTTCATCGTAGTTCTCCTTGTATTCCTAGTGGTGACTAAGTTCCAAAAAACTGGGGCAAGGCCCTCTGGTTCCTATTCCACGCCAACCACACCGGTCTCAGCTGTTCAATCTAACTAGCTTGACAATACCCCAGGCAAGATATAGTATTCTTCTTATTCAAGTTCCAAAAAAGAAAAACTTCATTATATTTGGGAAACCTGCTAACCCTCCAGCATCTACTATACACAAACAAAAGTTCCTTTGCAATTATCACAACCTAAAAAATTCTCAGGATCCGAAATAAGTTGACTCTTATCATTGTGTTAACCGTTTCCAAAGCCCTTTGTTCCATTTTCCTGTCTAATTCTCCACCATACTATGCCAAAATTCCTAAAAAGCCTAATTTTAGGCCCTATCCTATTTTTTATACACCAGAAAAATAGCCATCTTCTCAAGGTATGCCACCAAGATATGTTTCTCTACGATAATCGTAATTTATTTAACACTACCAGCTTAGCAAATTGTAGGCCGTAGCAATTTACTTTCCGCCTACTCCCGCTAACCTGCAGTTTTCTTCCCTATCACCAAGTTTGCCTGTTTTATAAACACTAATGAGCGTATCCTGCTTTAAAAAATGCGCCCAGTATACTTTCAATCAACGCCAGATCAGCCGTGAAAAATATAACTGAGCTAAGAACTGTAGCTTAAGAATTTGACCTAGATGTTTTGTACATCACAGAATCTTAGGCACATGCTCTAATTTCTGAATCGACGCTCGCTTTAGATAATTTTAGTTTATTTCTAAAGATCGTGCCTAAGAATATGGTGGTGGTTGTATTCTTTACATTAGATCGTTTCTTGTACCGTAACGTTAGGATCTAAGCATTAATTCGTTTACTGGAAATACTTGTTTCGTTTCAGTCATCCTCTAGCACAATAAAAAAAGTCATTATTGCAGTTCTTATTCCACGACAGCTAGCGCGACGAGCATAAATTCAAGCACTGGAATGGCGTATACAACAGCAATGTTGACATTGCCAAACTGTTGCGCAGTTTCGCTAGTGAATGCCGATCAAAATAACTGACCCAAGTGCTCAGCTTTCTCACAATTTTCAACGACTTCTACACCGTTCCCATCCATAAGTACTGCGCTTGGGTCCTTGTTTTTTAATCGACTATTCATATAATGGAATAAATGTTTGTGCCTTTTTTCAGCCTGCTATATAACTCTGGATTTATATTTCTTCATTGGCTGAGGGATATTTTTTAGCGCATTTCGTTTGCGACAAAATTACTCGAGCTAATCTGCTAACCCTGTTTCCCTAAATACCTTCCATTTTTATTTTACTTCTTAAGCTGCCTGTTGAGTTGTCTTACTAACCGGGCAGGGCGACTTGCTTTTTTGTACCTTCACTGGACAATAGCACTCAATCAGATCGAGCAAACTCATCTTAAACGATTGCCAGTCATCTTCCGGATTTCCTTCGAGCAAACAATCCCAATTCATGGATATCAGTTCTTTCTCCATGGCGGTAACATCAGCCTTCCATATATTTCGATTGACTTCCGTTCTCTTCTGGCAGTTAAAATAAAGTGAGCAATCGCACAGCAGCGTAGCATGGTCACTCTTACTGAGAGGTGCAATAGAATACACTTCATCAATGTTAGAGACGTCCTTTGTAAATACTAGGTTGAGGCAATTTGCTCTCAGGTTCTCTCTAAATCCCGTTGGTATTTAACCTTCTGTGCCAGAGGTTGGTCGAGAGTGAGATCCATTAGCTTACTGCCGAAGGAAATTGGCTCACCTTCAACTGTCATTTGTGCCCAGCCTACTGTAGGTGCATTGAAATCTCCAGCAATTAGCACCTCCTGGTGACTTGCTACTTCCTTGACCAAATGAAGCAGTGACTCATCAGCTGCACTTGGAATGTTTGGTGGTCTGTAGATCGTCAAGAGTTGTAGGTTTTGTGAACAATACTTTTTAATCTTTATCCCGAAAATTCATATTTAAGGAAGATGGCGTGCGCTCGTTCGACTGCTGAGATTCTTGTCCTAACGTATACGGCCCCTCCACCTCCCTGTCTATTTTCTCGGTCTCTTCAGAAGAGCTCGTATCCATCTATCGAAACCTCGCCATCTGGAATTTCGGCTTTGTGCCTCGTTTCCGTAATGGCAACGGCATCGGTGTTTCGGTCTGAGACTAGTGCCTTGATTTCATCTCTTTTCTTAAGGAGACTCTGAGGATTGGTATATTAAAATCTCAATTTAGACTGGGGAACTCCTCCATATAGATTTATGCTCATTTGGTGCGATTGAATGCTCGAGTCTGGCAGTGCTTTCCGAGACGAAATAAGGTCCACCCCACCAACACTGAGTTCTGATGAGTGTTCGTCCAACGAGTTCTGAAGTGCCTTCCTTTTTTATACGATCTCTTTACAATTGGGTTCTTCGTATTTAGTTCCCTCCGTCTTGGTGAGGACCCGTTTTGATTATGTACAACGTCTGCTACAAGAAAGACGTCTTCATCCCTTTTATTTCCCTATCCTTTATTTGGAGTCATTTTCCCCCTGTTTTGTTCTCGTCCTTAGATCTGTTCTCAGCATCCTCATTTAGTGCCTTTCCGTCGGTTCGTAATCTGACTTAAAAAAAACAATTTCGGTGTGAGCTACGGAGAGCAATTCTCCGTTCTAGGAGGCCTGAAGCCTGCACATCATTTTCAAGAATGATTTTAAGAGGCCTCGGTGATGATAGTTCCTTTGAAACATCCTTTTTCCCTAAACGGAATGCTTTGTGCACGGTAATGCATTTGCCATCTTGAAGAATCGAATTTAAGTATGTTTGGAAAGACTGAGGTCATGTTCTACCCTTTCATTTGCAATCAGAGAAGTTGACTTCAGAGCCCCTTTAATTAACGAGATTGTGTTTTCGGTCGTAATGTCTGTTAAGTGACTTTGTGTTCAGATTTTTCGATAGGGCATCAGTATCACGAAGAATTCTACTCTGGTCGACGATGTTATTTGAGTCCTTACGAGCAAAGATTCCTAAATTTAATGGCAAACCCCTTTTGGGAACTTGCCAAGTTGTCCTGCACTTGCTCCTGTATCACTAGCAGAGGATTCCGCTTGAGCATCTATCGGTAAGAATGAGCTTTGTTCGGAGTTGTAACTCATTTTTCGTGAAATCCTTTTGGCCTTTTTCGACTTCAAATTCTTCCTCTTCAGTCCTTCGAATTCGAAGAGCTTTTCAAATTTGCCCTTTGTTATATAATCCAACAACTATGCCACAATTTTTTGTGTATCCAGAGCATACATAACTGCTTCTGTACCAGAGGTTGGTCGAGAGTGAGATCCATTAGCTTGTGGCCGAAGAAAGTTGGTGCACCATAAACTGTCAGATTTACCCAGTCTAATATAGGTGCATTGAAATCTCCAGCAATAAGCACCTCCTGGTGACTTTCTACTTCCTTGAGCAAATGGAGGAGGGTCTCATCAGCTGCACTTGGAATGTTCGGTTGTCTGTAGATCGTCAAGAACTGTAGGTTCTGTGAACAATCCTTTTTAATATTTATCCAGAGAAATTTATATTCAAGGAAGATGGAGTGTGCTCGTTCTACTGCCGAGATTCCTGTCCTAACATATACGACCACTCCTCCTCCCTTTCTATTTTCTCGGTCTTTTCGAAAAAGTTGGTATCCATCTATCGAAACCTCGCTATCCGCGATTTCGGCTTTGAGCCACGTTTCCGTAATGGCAACGATATCGGGGGTTCGGTCTGATACTAATGCTTTGAGTCATCTTCTTTCGATAGGAGACTCTGAGCATTGGTATACAAACATCTCAATTTAGACTGGGTAACTCCTCCATATAGACTTCTGCGCATTTCGCGCGATTGAATACTAGAGTCTGTCATTGTTTTCCGAGATGAACTGGTGTCCATCCCGCCGACGCTGAGTTCTGATGAGTGGTCGTCATCCGAGTTCTGGAGCGCCTTTTTATTATTCAAGCTCTGTACAGTTGGGTACATCGTATTTAGTGTCCTCCGTCTCGGCGAGAATCCACCTTGATTATGTACGGGGTCTGCCAAAAGAAAGACCTCTTTATCACTTTATTTCCCCGTCCTTTATTTGTAGCCATTTTTCCCCCTGCTCGGTCCTCCTCTTCAGTTCTGCTCTCAGCATCCTCATTTTGTACCTTTCCTTGGGTTCGTAATTCGGCTGAAAAAACACATCCCTGTGTGAGCTACGGAGAGCCGTTCTCCGTTCTAGGAGGCGTGAAGCCTGAACATCATTTTCAAGAATGATTTTAAGAGGCCTTTTCCTAAATGGAATGCTTTGTGCACTGTTACGCATTCGCCATCTCGAAGAATCGAATATGAGTATTCTCGGTAAAAGACTGAGGTCATGTTCTACCCTTTCCTTTGCAATCAGAGAAGTGCACTCGGGAACCGATTTAATAACGAGATTGCGTTTTCGGTCGAAATGTATGTTTGGTGACTTTGAGTTCAGATTTGTTGATAGAGCATCAGTATCAGGAAGAATGCTACTTTGGTCGACGATGTTATTTGCGTCAGTATGAGCAACTATTCCTAAAGTTAATGGGAAACCCCTTTTGGAAACTTTGCCAATTTGTCCTGCACTTGCTCTTGTATAACCAACCGAGGATTGCACTTGGGCATCTATCTGTAAGAATGAGCTTTTTCCGGAGGTCAGACCACTTTTTTGTGAAAGCTTCTTGGCCCTTTTCGACTTCGAATTCTTCGTCTTCGGTGCTTCAAATTTGACGAGCTTTTCAACTTTACCCTTTTTTGTATCATTCAGCGACGATGCCGCATATGTTTGTGTATCCAGCACATTTCTGCTTCTGTCTAAGCTCGATGACAGTAGTAAGGTGCATGTGCTGGTTTGATCTCCCTTTCGGAGGAAGGAAATGTCTACTGATTTACTGAGCTCGGTAGACGCAATGTCTTTTAGCTCTGCATGAGGTATTCTTGAGGAAGCTATATTTGCATACGTAATTTCTTTTGTTGGAATTCTCGTCGTTACCGGTGTTTGTTTCCATATGAACAATGAACCTTCTCGTTTAGATCGTCCATTTCTTTTTTCAAGTTTCTTATCTCTTTCTCCATCAAGAGGAATTTCTGTAGGAGACTTAAACACCCCATGCCCTTTTCGTACTCAAAGGTGACATTCATTAGTGTTTTAAGTCTTTTTGCCCGCTTGGCAGGAGGAGAAGTAGTAACAGAGTATCTGTTTTTGCCATCATTTTCTGTTTGTATACAATTTTGTTTATCAGATTTCCGTGTGAATGTGGCGCAATGGTTATGCAGTCGCCAAATGTTTCTTCGACAAGGGTTTGACTCTGCGCTGATAAATCCTGAGTGTCCGTGCTTTCCAAACCTCTTAGGATTCTATGCGAATGCATTTAATTAATAAATCTTCTAAAATAAATGGGCTAGGGTGCAATAATATTCAGCAGTCATACTTCTTAGAAGCATGCAATGATTCAGCCTTTGTTGCGACTTCTCCTTCTCCAATTGAGAGCAGATTGAAGCAGCACACCACTGGCGTGAATTTTAGAAGCATTTAAACCTGGAAGCTTGTATTTCTCGTAGGGACAACGTCCGGGACGTGGAATAATCATCGGTGTAGGAATATTTGGAAAGCCGAAAAATCGTCTATTCCAAGTTAATAAATCCCAAATTTAGAGACTGAACAATCCACTCAAGAGTTATTCCAAAACAATGTGTCCTCTACGCTAAGTTAGAGACTAAAACTTCATAAACTCCGAGAAACGTTTTACGTAATTGCCGACCTTCCAAAGCTGCGGTTAGGAAGCAGCACCAGCGGACGCCGGGTTCAAACTGGTCCTGTAGGAAAAAGGATCGCCTGGATTATCTCGTCCGCGGTCTTCTACCCGGAACTTGTAAGAGGGCTCTCATGAATATGTCGTTATAGCGACCCGTCTGATCATAAGCTTGAAGGTGGTCGGGTGGGAAGCGTAGATGCTGGAGCATATGTGCAATGAAAACACTTTTAAATTATATGGATCGACTGAATTTGTTTGCCGGAATTAAGTCTCCTTTGAGAACAATTATGGAAGAAGTATCTCGCCTTACTATGAAAAGAGGGCAATCTTATAATGAGGATATCCTACGACTTTAACAGAATTTATCACCATCAAGCACTACAATGGTGACAAACGGTGCACCCATTAGCACACCGGTCCACCGGTGCAGCGATGATGTAGTGGTATCGTCACAGTGTACCACAAACTAGTCCCCTGGTTCAACTTTCGATGGTGCCACGCATTTTAAAATATTATGGCAGTACACTTATCGGTACCTTATAAAATATTTTGTTTATTTTATCAAGTTTAGTTTGTCTTCCCTCAATATTTTGTGTGCACGCCAGCCTATGACAACCCAGATTACCCTTTGCCCTAACAAGTACTGGGGATTTATTAATAATACAGAAATAACTGTGTATGAATCCTTGGCTTGTCGATTTTACATACAATTACAACTTCTCAGGAATGCAAAGGACTCATTTTGTGCCTTTTTTCTCCGCGAGCATGCAATGGTGTCTTACCATCATGTGACGATTCAGGAGCCTCTTAAATCATCTCAACTTTTTCTGACAACCATGAGGTTGCAGACATCGTTAACCAACGGTTGGCAGGCCTACAAGAACTATCTGTACATTCGAGGACGTTGTTAAAGGTACTGATGCGTCTTGCTTACCTGGCTACCCTAATGTGTCGGAGGATGACCGCGACGGTCTTATTATTCATCAGTTCGCTGCCACCCTGTGAGACCACACCTCTATCAATATCCGACAGTTCGACCGTCGTAGTCCGACGATGTCAACCATATGCTCCATGGAAGGATGGAGCAGGGACGGTGACTTGCGCGCGAATTAATTTTAAGTGATAGTAGCCTTGCGCTGCAGCTACCGCACACTCTCCTCCTCCCCCACCTGAGCCCGGTGTCAAGACAGAGTCAATAAAACCGGAGGCTGGAGAGGACGCAGGTGGCTGGCGCGGCCGGGTCCCCTAAGTCGTAGCCGCCCCCTAGGCATGCCACCACCCCTCCTATGTTCGGCAGTTGTTAACGGAGAGCAAACCGAATAACGCAAGCCGTGCCCTGATGTGGCCCCCGTGTTGGTCTAACGCATCTACCACGTGGCCCGTAAAGGGGCACTATCAATATCCACATCTTAAACGTCCCACATACTATATACGGAGTATATTTTTACTCCTCTTGCAGTCTATTTCCATTTGACGAATGTTTTGATCATGTTGCCCAACTTCTGCCTCTCTTATAGCTTTGATCTTTCGCCATAACCGGTGAACTTCTGAATGTTACAGCCTCCTATATGGACTGTCGAACATAATGGTTGAGAGTTCCGGTGTTAGCTCTTATGTCACGTGTGACGAGTAGAACTATGATAGTATTGTGCTCGGTCCGTTATTTTTTTGGTTTTTATCAATGATATCCAAGACTTATTACTGAATGGCAGGCCTTTGCGACCGAAAGAAACTGGTAGATAATGGCAGCGGGCTCGAACTCTTAAAATGAACTTAAGACTTCAGCCCAGTGGTGCTACGCATGGCGTCTCTTATATTCTTTAAATTATTGCATACTTGTGCGTGTTTACGAATATAAGCAGCCTCATCGAAGCCTTCACGGTGACAGCATAAAAACGCCGGAAGTAACTGAGGAACTGAGCATGTTATAGTCCAAGTATCTCCATTTTTCTGAGTATTGAGCTCTGGTTATCTCCATAGCCTATATAGCGACCGATTTATCTTCTAGAACTTTCAAACTAGTAGCAATAGCACACGAATCTATATTATTACTGTAAATGTATTACTTCAAGTGATATGTAAGATAGATTTCATCAGTTATTTTCTGATACCACAATTTATAACTGCAATGATTTACTCAGGAACGCAAAAATCCTGCACCATTGTAATTCAGTTAAAGAAGCCATCACTCGTTTTCTGCGCGCAAAACAACTTTCACATTATCTGGATATCCAATCAGCCGAATTAACCTTCTATGGGGATGGAATTCGTGGTAGTGAATTTATAAACCTGATCTCATCTCGAGAAAGTTTGTAGTAACTCTAGTCCACCACCAAGTGGGTGAATCCCTCAGCCAACAAGGGGGTATCTTTACTCCATTGCACGCTGGTATGGTTCAGTGTTCTTTTTTCATAAAAAGAAACGGAAAGCACAAAATCCCGCTGTACTCGTACAAACTATTCCCGTTCTGGCATGCCGTCAGTTAGGAGAATGTAGTTTTTTTTCTCCTGAACAATCTGAAGTATTCAAAACCTACCTAACTCTGTGCACTACCTATGAAGTTTGTTCTCTGCTTGCTTGACCAATGATATATATATATATATATGATAGTGTGGGGCTCACCGATCTGCTTAATGAACATGTATGTTCCGTTGTGCCCTGAAGCTCAGACTAGAGCCCTGCAGAGTCGCATAGCGACGTGTAGCATATGATGAAATGAGACCGACAAAGACAAGGGAGACCGGAATGGCCATTTCTGGCTTATTAGCCGTCATCAGCCAGTCATACACAATACCCAGTCATACTCAAATACCAAAGGTCGCGGGTTCGAATCCAAGGTGTGCCACACTTGGGATTGGGTATGACTGGCTGATGACGGCTAATAAGCCAGAAATGGCCATTCCGGTCTTCCTTGTATTTGTCGGTTCCATTTCATCATATGCTACACGTCGCTATGCGACCGCCTGCGAGGGCTCAAGTCTGAGCTCCAGGGCACAACGGAACATACATGTTCCTTAAGCAGATCGGTCAGCCCCACACTATCATCATATTCCCAATCACAACCGACCAAACAACGAGCCCGCGCTTTTTGAATGGTTAGGCCAAACAACGTGAATTTGTTGAATACAAAGACGCAGTCACGCCAGATTGCCTCGTCATTCCACACCATCATCATATCCTTCCGCGGTGGTGAGGCGGCAGGTGACGGGTGCTAGCAGGGCAGGATACCAACGTATTTGTTGAATTTGCTGGCCAAACTATGCTCTGTAAAATGAGTGAGTATGAAAGGTTGCCTTCGCTGCTCCACTGCCCATTGATTAATGTATGACCCATATGCAGCACCCCTGCTTTTTTATATTGCAAATTTTGAAGGGCTACGGGCATTGCCCTTGATGACCCTATTAATGTTAAGTTATCGTTGAATATGTTCAGGCAATATAAAATTGTGGACATTTAAAATATTTTGAGTCAAATATAACATGACTTTGACTGCGTTTTTACGGTTAAAGGCGAAACATTGTGAAAGAAAAGTAGAGCCTGGAAGATTTAAAAAGCTGGCTTTTAGTAATCATGATGTGAGATTCGTCTTTTGTCAAATTTCATGTCATTAAGTCTTCTTTTTAAATCAGGAATGCTGTCGGAGGTAACCGCCTTTCTTGGTAACGAGTTCCATTGTCGTGCCACTCGTTAGCTATAGAAAAAATTTCTGAGATTCAAGCGCGTGCGTTCGCTATTAACCTTGTAAGGTTGACCACATAGGTGAGTTGTGCAGGCAAATTCGAAGAAATCCTCCACTCTCAGTGGGGAATTCCTCCGCCGAAGGGTTTATCCCCTGTGCAGAGCTCTACCCGAATCAAGGCCTCTGTTTCCATTATTCCGGAGGGGTTCGGAATCAATGCAATGTTTATCCAACCAAACTGTCCTATGTCGTACAAAATACCACCATCAACGTCATCACTGCAAACACCATTCTGGACACTCTTTTTATATCCTACAAAGCATAAACAACATTGCCCACACCGCCAGAAATATGTACTCAGTTCTATCCTGTCCCTCATCAAGACCGCCCTTTATCATCCCGCATCAGCTGGATTCTTTCCCTGTGAATCCATCCCGTTGAGACCGACGCATAAGTACCATTAATCTTCACATACATTCGTAATTCGCATCTCACCTGCCCTCAGTGCCCCAGGTCATCTAGCCCTTGCATTCACCCACTCAGCCATATGCGTCCCCATAAAAATATTCGCCATAAAACCACAGTCTAGATCACTACAAAACACGTTGTCATACCAACAGATCCACCAATCACTGGTTTACTTGTGAACATACTCCACTCTACACAAAGATACGACACCTCGCATCCTGTCACACTTAATATCCCTTTTCTAATACAAGAATGAGATCCACTTGGCCATAATCTTTCGTGGGCGAAAGGTCATATGTCACAAGATGCGCGTCCCACGTGAGTGCGAAGTATCTCCTTTTGAATAGCCTGCCACATGCAGTGGGGACAAGGTCATGTGTGTGGCACACGTAAACGGGCTATTTATACTGCTAGCCATTAAATCCAACCCCATCACCAGTTGGCTGACAGGTTGGGACAGTCAAATGGTGCGTCGGAGCGGGAAAATGAAGTGACACCGAAACTGTGCGATCTATCCTCTGAAAAAATCAGCACACTGTTCCCTACAATAAATATAAAATACGTGAATCTATTACGGTGCGCTAGGGCTCATAAATTGGAAGGTTATCGACTGGTAGAACACTTTTTTGCTTCGCAGGACGAGAGGCAGGCTGAAAAAGTTACGTATAGACATGGTAATTATGACACGCTCACTCATTTGCAGTGCGAACAACCATTACAGAAAACCGGTTCATGCAGTGGGAATCAGGTCATGTGTAAAACATGCCAATGGACTGCATAGGCTACTACATCTTAAAATAAACACTAAAAACGACGGCGGAGGGTTAAATTATAATTTGTGACTTCTTTTTCATCATCACTCAGTTATCTCTAAGCCATGCTCAACTGTTGATCGAGTTGATCGGAACGCGTGCTTCACCACTTGGGGTATGGGCTAAAATCCCATTGTCTGCTATTAAAAGTATTTCAGGCTTTATCGAGGTGGCAATTTTTTGATATCAGCTGATAAAAGGTGAGTTCGGAGTGCAGCATTAAGTGCGTCGTTCAATGATAAGTTGACTCATTTTCAAATCTCGAATATCCGGTGGAAAACTAAAAGCTTACACGTTGGCTGGTGTGTTGCAATGCTCTTTTGGGACATGAATAGCTAATGCTGAGAACTAACCCAGAAATAATCCCTCTAAGCTCCCTGCCACGACTACAGGCCTACTTGCTCGTCGATTCTTGGTCGCATCTGAAGTACCAGACATGATAGAAAAAAGGAAGGCGGAGTAGGCCTCCTCCGCTCCCAAATCAGGCTGTATTGATGAGTGTCAATATGCATGAGAATACTCCTGGTTGTTACAGTAGAGGACTAACCTCGAAGGCCAGGGCTTACCGATTGAGATTGCGACCAAGTACAGTACCGATTGGTTACAGGCATTGCCCTTGATGGCCCTATTAATGTGAAGTTATCGTTGAATATGTACAGGCAATATAAATTTCGGACATAAAAAATTTTTTTTGAGTCAAAGTATAACATAACATTGGATGCGTTTTCACGGTTAAAGGCGAAAAATTGTGGAAGACAAGTAGAGTCTTAAAGATTTAAAGTAATCATGTTGTAAGATTCGTCTTTTGTCAAATATTATGCCATGAAGCCTTCTTATAAAATCAAAATGCTGCTGGCGGTAACCGTCTCGCTTGGTAACGAGTTCCACGGTCGTACCACTTGTTGACTGAAAACCACTTTCTGAGGTTCAAACGCATGCATTTGCTTCTGACCTTGTAATGATGACCACGAAGAGGAGTTGTGCAGGGAAATTCGAAGAAATCCTCCGATCTTAGGGAGGAATCATGGCCCCGGATAATTCGGAATTTCCAGAGCAGGCTACACCGTAATTCCTTGTAGGAAAGAGGAAATTAGTCAAGCTTTTTCAATCTGTCGCGGTAAAGTAAAGCCTGAAGACTTTCGACCATCTTCGTAACACTCCGTTGCACCTGTTCGATGATGTTATAATCTTTCTTCATCCACGGTATTCAGGCTGGTATTCCGTTATCTAAATGTGGTCTCACGAGGACGTCAAAGATTTTTCGGAAGAGATCAGGGGAAAATATGTTAAACGCACGTCTGATCCATTGCATTGTACATGTTGCCTTATGTTCTGCTTTCTTAAAGTGTTTTGATGGCATCGACTTCGCAGTTGTCCACATGCCCAGATCGGTGTGTGTTTCCACCTCTTTTAATACAGTGCCATTAATAAAGTACTGGTGTTTCCGAGATACTTTTCAACCAGTGATTATGTGTAGGATCCCACACTTGGCTGTATTAGAATTACGCTACCTGGCCGACCAAGCACGTAGTTTGTCGATATTCGAGTCTAACCCTTTTGCGTCGTCAGCGCAGCTGACTTCAGTCTATATTTTCCTGTCATCTGAAAACATGACAGCCTCAAAATCAAGGTCATTGAGACAGTTGTTCACGTAGATAAGAAAGAGTAGCGGACCCAAAACAGAACCATGTGGAGCGCCACTTTCTACTTTTGCCCATTCCGAGCTAGAGTTTCCAACAACAACTCTCTGTATTCTGAAAGACACGAAAATCTTGATCCAAGTGAAAATGTTTCCCCAAATTCCTACGTTCCAAATTTTCTGTAAAAAAGCCTGTTACGCTATCAAAGGCCTTCTTGAAGTCAAAAATATGACATTTACTGGATAACCCTTATCTGTGGCCCTTGTCAATTTCTCGTGTGACTGAAGAGCACTCGTGAGACAGGAACATCCTAGACGGAAGCCATGTTTGACATCGCATAAGCTTTGGTTGTTTTCCAGATAGCGCACTAAATGCCTTTTGATAATACGTTCCATTATTTTACACTCTATGCAAGTTAAACTGACAGGGCAGTAATTTTCTTAGTCCAGTCCTGAACCTCCTTTAAAGATCGGGGCGATGAATGGACACTTCCAGTCTTCCGGGAGTTTGCTTTCTTCGAAGGACTTTTGGAATATGATGGACAGTAGCTCACACAGTTCGTCAGCAAGTTCTCTAAGTGCTAATGCAAGAATTATATCCAGCCTAGGTGACTTTACAGGCTTTATACGAAGTAATTTGGTTCTAACTATGGTCGGTGAAATGTCAAGGTCTAGGTTATCTGTCATGGACGAGGAGGAGGTGGATGAGGAAAGGAAAGGGGGGTAAAAATTGATTGGCAAACTGGTGGAATAGCAGCAAAAGTATCAGGCTCTCGGGTGAGGACGGTCTGAAAGAATTTGGAAAGAAGGGATGCTTTAACCTGGTTGTCAGTCTCCAATTTTCCGTCTGCAGACCTAAGGGCAGGACTCGTTTCCTGAGTTCTCTTTGTACTCCGTATGTAGCCATATAGCATTTTTGGGTGTTCCAATGATTTGGCTTTATGTTCAGTTCGAACTTCCATCGCAGCGTAGTAGCCTTGCTTTAACAAAAGTTGCGTTGATGCTTAAATTCCCGTAAGTAAGTAATTGAGCCGGTTTGTCTGTAACGCCTCCAGAAGCTATTTCGTTTTTGAAAGAGGCCTGCAAGTTTGAGTAATAATAATAAATTGTATATTTAAGGCCCAGAGAGCCCCGTTATTTCAAACTTAGTATCACGGTATAAATAAATACAAAGTGGATAACTGTTGCACTATTTGAGCATCCATATGAACAGCATAAATGGTAGTATGGTAGGCATATCCGATTCAGAACTATTTGCATTTTCAAAATAATAGTCAACAATCTTTGACATAAACGGTGAACTAGAAAAGAAGCAGTAAAAAAACGCCTACGGTTAAATCGGAGGGGGAGTTCGGCGAGCCGCCAATTTAAGAAAAATTAGGAGAAAAAAACTGCTTCACTAAAAAAATTAATAGCTAGATGCAGTGGGATAGTACTGTGATGTTGCTGACAACGTATGAGGGTTCTAAACGCTCCTTGTCGTGTGAGAGATAATACAGCAGTCAGAGCTACTGTTTGTAACCACCAGTAGAGGTGAGAGAGGAGGAACTCATCGTGGACACCAGGGTCAAAAACGAAGAGGGGACAGTTGAGGTCATGAGATCATCATCGAGATGCGACCTTGCTAACTGCATAGTCCACCACCAAAGAGGCGAAACTATCAGAACCCGCCTCGATCATCAACTGAACCTAGAGACCATTGTCAGGGTTGCAAAATCGGAGGAAAGTATCAAGGTTGTCAAGAGTTGGTGAGGCTAGTTTAAAAGGAGGGGACGAAAAAGTGAATGCAAAGATTGACCCTGCGGAGGATGATGGAAATATTTTTAGACCAATATAATATCAATGGAGCTGCCTCAAATAACAGGAGGACCCTTTTCAAAATCCAAAAGTTGCGAGTTTGGGAAGGAAACAGACAATAAGGATTTTATATCTCCCGAAGTTAAATTTTTGCGTAATTTGGTTTTGAAAATAGCTAATGTAGACGACAAGCTAACTTCCAGTGGAAGATTATTCCATATGAAAGCATATTTGGAGGCAAAAAACTGAGAACTGTTAGTTGTGGAGCTAAGGGGTGGTGAAATGATCATGGAGGAATTACGAGTGGCATAGGGTCGATCTACCAGAGTAAGAGCGTTAATTCGTGGGAGATTTGGGCTAGAGTTAACGCGAAAAAGGAAGCAGAGACCGGCTTCGAGTCTTTTAACCCACAGAAATTTAATGCTTGCTAACTGGCAGGTATCCGTATAAGAGATACTGAATCAGGAAGAGAAAATAGTCTTCGAGTAAAAACCCTTTGAAATTTTTCAATCTTACTGCGGTCAGAGGCATTCATCAGCCCAAAAAGGGGACAGCAGTATTCTAGGAAAGGAAAAACAAACATTCGGTATAGGTTTAACTTTATTTCCGGAAGGAAGAAATTATGTGATATAAAACCACATATCTGTGCAGCCTTTGCAGAAATTCGAGCTGCATGAGGCGAATACGGTAGCTTATTCGTGTATTTTAGACCTAAGTCTTTTATAGTTGATCGTTCTAAAAGTGTACTATTTTGAAATACTAGGGGTCCAGGAAGCTTGGTGGGGCCAAAACACATGAAACTACTCTTGGATGGAGAAAATTCCATCTGCCAACTAGAGCTCCAACGTGAGAACATAAGTAGATCAGTGTTGATTTTATCAACGCAACTATTGGCAGTGTCTTTAGAAAATGAATAAATGCACTTATTCCTTATTTGTGAGTAAAAATGAAATTTCGTTTATGTTCAGAATGAAGAGAAGGGGACCTAGAACCGTGCCTTGAAAAAAGCCACTCGTGATTGGCTGAGGCGTCGAATAGCTATTACCTACTAAGATCTTCTGGCTGCGGTTAGACAAGTAGGAACTAATGAAGTCAAGGAGAGGAGGCCGGATGCCGAGGGCTTCCAGTTTCACCAGAAGACGTCTGTGCGGTACCTTGTCAAAGGCTTTGCTCAGGTCAAAGTATATCACAAACACTGACTGCTGCTCATTGCGAAGGGAAGTAACGAGGTTAAGAAAAGCTAAGTGACACACTTCGCATGATCACCCAAGTAGAAAACCATATTGCGAGTCGCTTAAGAGCTTATTTTCTAGGCAATAGTCGAGAATTTGATTAAAATTAATTTTTCAAGAAGTTTTGCTAGAGCCGGGGTTTTGTGAACACCTCGATAATTATTTACGTCCGAACGAGATCCCGACTTGAAGACAGGAAGAATAATAGGTGTCTTCCATGAGTCAGGAAAGAATCCGTTTAAAAGATAAACTGAGAATAAATGGCTAAGCAATCGGGAGAAGCTCAACACTCTCTTAATAACTGAATTTGGAATACCATCAGTCCCCGAAGAGTGCGAGTTTTTTTAGACGAATTATTTGCTTACGAATTAGTTCTAAGGAGATTCAATGGTGCTGATAACATTGAATGAGGATACCTGAAACGTCGGAACCGATTCAGATTCCATCGTAAGATGATTTGCAAAGAACCCACTAAACAGTTCTGCCTTGTCAGAGTCTTCGAGAACGAAGTTCTTGTCTTCGTTTAGTAATGGAGGAATTTCATAACCTCGTTTGGAGGAGGATCGAAGGTGTAACAGTTGAACAGCAGATTTTGCAGAGTTTGGCTCACTGAGTGCGCAAGATTCCCTCTGTCTGTCACGTGCAAGACGAATCTTAGAGACTAATTCGAAAATCTTTGTGATCCTTAGATACATAGATAACGAACTAGTATATTGATCTTTCAACTGCTTCCTCAATTTCTTTAGTCGCGGCAAAAGAAAGTGAGGAACGGTGGATTCTGAAACGTAGGGCTTGACTATTTTTGGTTGGCACAAGTTCCAGGATGTTATTTGAAACGACTGACATGAAGTCATAAAGACTTGCTGTGTCGTTCAAATAAGAGAGGTGCTGCCAGTCCAACGAGTCCAAAAAGTTATTGATTAAGCTCATATCTGCGAGGTTAAAAGCATGATAGGTACGAATGGCGCTAGCCTTTTTCAATGAAACAATCGGAAGGCAACAGTGAATTAATGTATGGTCACTTTGGAAGAGGCTCTGCTTAAAATCAACGAAGAGGGGAGCAATGTCATTTGTGAGTGTATCCACTTTGGGCGGTTTGTAGTTGTCTTTCTTCTGAGAGGACAGTTGAGGTAAAAGTCCTTCTCAAATTGAGCTGAAAGTCATCCAATCGTAATTGGTTCCACCATGTTGTTCTGTTTCCCAGGATATCTCTGACATTTGTATTCTCATAAGTGAAAAGTCCCTCTTCCAAATGTTTCTTTCCAAACTGTCGGGCAAATTTGGTTTGGAAAAGAGTGAGTACTGGAAGTACAGCGTAATGTGATCACTTGACCCTAATGGCGGTCAATCCTGTAGGTGTAAAAAGCAGGTCAATACAGTTTGCCTGTTGTCCTTCTCTTGTCCTTGTTTCAAAGGTGTTTTCTGACAGAGACGTCTGCTTGTTTCCCATTGTAGGAGTTTTTGGTTTGAGTTATCTAACATGCCCTGCGCAGTCCATGTATACCAGTCAATACCAGGAGCGTTAAAATCCCCAACAATAAGGACATCTTTCTTCTCGCTGGCTGTATAGAGTTCCATTATGAAACTGAGATCCTGACTGGAAGTGTGATAAGGCGAACGGTACACAACCGATATCGTCAGTGGTCTGGAATACTTTGCAAATAAAGTAATGCTCAAGAGTTCCACATCGTGTAATGGAATATGTATGTCAACCATAGCGGTCAGCTTGTGAGTGACATAAACTATGAATCATCCTCCTCCTCGAATTGGTCAATCTCTCCTGAAGTGCTGATATCCTCTAGGTGATATTTCGGAATCAGTAATGTCTGCAGTAAGCCACGTTTCAGTGAAAGCCATGATGTCTAGTTTTATTTCATCCACTACGTTTCTAAGTTTGTCTAAGTTCGAATTTCAATGATTGGTTCGTTGGAGAGACACATCCCTCATTGCTAGAGGTTATGGCAACAGTAAAGATACATTGATCTTGAATATTTGACCGTCTTTGATTTCAGCCGTTTCCCCCCTCTGCCAATTCTCTCTCTAAATTATCTTCTTAGTTCCCTCATTTTCAGCCATTCCCTTGGCTCGTAGTCCGGCTGAAAAAAAACACTTATTTGTGCGATCTCCGTAAGGTCATTTCTTCAACTTCTCTATCTCCATCTTCATCCCTGCATATCCTTTTCAAACTCACAAAATTTTTGAAGTAGTTTAAAGCGTGTCACACGCGCTTCGTCCTCGTAATTGACATCCAAAAAACTTATTAAACTCTTGGCCCGTTTGGTGGGAGGCGACTTGACAAGGTGAAGTCATTCGTGTTATGACGAGTGTTTATTCCATCATTTAAATTTAAATTAGCGAGTTCGTCGTGCGGCGATAGCTCAGTTGTATCACCGTCATTTCCCACACACTGGTGCCCCGGTTCGAACCTTGGCAGTGCCACGTATTTTGCACGATTCCCGAAGGGTATATTTTTGACTTCCATGATAAATCGCAAAAACGATAAAGGGTGTTACGCTTATGGGACGAATTCTTAGCGGGAGAAACTTTATGAATAAAATATCGAAATGACTCAACCCTTTGTAGACTGGAAGATCTCGTAGAGCCACTGGCAAAAAGTGCAGGTGGGCGTTAAACGTTTCACAAAACTTATCGTTTGTGTGCCACGTTGCAAATTACGCCATCGTTTTGTCGATTCCACGATAAGAATATAAAGAGAAGCGTCCGCAACTTAAAAGGCAACTTCTTGCAAAGCACTGACTTCTACACCATTGGAAAATATTTTTGGCAATGAAACAGTTAAAACAGTGAGGTAAAAAGACTAGGACGACGATGTTTTTCAGATTATGGCTATTTTTACCGTGAGACTTTTAGTAAACCTGAAAATTTAACTAGATATATGCTGTTTTGCATTTTTCAGAGTTATGTCCACAGAAACAATTTCCAAGTAAATTTGGGTTAGACTGAAACCTAATCATCCACTCCCAGGAAATCAACCCCTTGGTAGCACTGTGCCCACTGAACGCGAGAAACCCCAGTGTCACTCCAACGACAATCTTAAACGCTTTTCATAATGCCTGCGCGATCGGTACTTACAATGTCCTCTTATAGTAACACGCAAATAGGCTAAATGCACATTTTTAAGCACGCCCTTAAAAAACGCACAGGAAGCCCTGCAATCGGTCTCCACCATTGGTCTTCTCAGGCGTATGTGCCCGCCGTGCAGATTGCTGGCCCCCGTCGCGTGCCTGTACCTTAGCTCTGTCACCTAAGCCAATCAGTGAATGACGTAACTTGATTGGCTTCGAGCTGTCGCAAGGCCAGTGACAAGTCGCTTGCGATCCCAGTAACGAATTGACAGGGCGCGTGAGGCGGACAGAAAGGATGCATCACCAAGCTACGTGACCGTGAGAGCGGACAACTGGAACTCTTTATAATGAGAGGGTTGTGGTAGAAGAAGCTTGCAAACAGGTTGATTCATTTAACTGGCTCATCATTTTCCAAGTCCTCGCTTTCAACTGCAGTCAGTTGACAGCCCAGCACCACATACCGCAGCACCTTCTATGCGCCTGAGGTCAATTTTAACCACGTCCACCCGTGTCTGTAGTTGACCACCTTGACACGGCTGCCGACCTAGGTGGGCAAGATTAACTCGTGGAGGATTGAGCCTTCAGGTCACCTCAACGGACGATTCAGTCATCCCAGTTGAACGAATATTTTGCTGGCTGATTATATTATCATTCGTTAAAAGTTAAATGTGCGAACTAAATATGGACAATCGAGTGCAAAGGGAATCATTTGAAGACTTGTATTGGCCCTGCTCCGGTTGCCTGTTGCAACGCCTGTGCTTACAAGTGCATACCAATGGCTGCCTAGTCCTTAACCAAGTACTTCTTTCCAAACGGGCCATTCATCTTCCAGGCCGACTCAGGCATGCCTTCGCTCAAGGCATTGTGATCACGTCGCAATCTCACTCTCGCGACGCTGGACGTGTACCCTCGTTCAACTGCCAAAAACTTTATCACTGATCTTTATGTACAGAAAACCATACCCTCTCAACGCGCATCCAAATTTTCTTCCCATTCAGAATCGGACTGAAAGTCGTAGTAGTGAAGGTCTCCCTAATTACTTAGACTTCTTTGCTCATCTTTCGGGCTATGGACGCATGGATTATGTCCTACCATTAGTATTCTCATTATGCTAGATTGAGTTCAGATGAATCTCGTGCCAGCTACGGAGATATGGAAGGACTGTCCATAGTTTAGTGTTTATCTCCTCCTTTGGCAAAAATTTCCATTCACGGCAATCGAAAATTCCTTCTAACCGTCTACTTTGACCAAGTAGACCGCTTTGGCCATTGAACTCAAAGCGATCATATTCGGTTTTAGGGAGCTGGCTTTTATGCAAACTCCACACTCAGCAGTGACAATGCTTGACGGCACCACAGCGTTATCAGCGTGGCCATGATAACAACGGTTTCCGTCGTAAGTGCTGAGGTGAACAGGGCCACATGTTGAAACCCCAGCCGTTGGCTCCTCGTTAGAACAACGGGATATCAACGAGTGCTTCGGTTTATCCAAAAAATTCACAAAAGATAGTTTACCCCTATGATTGCTTCTGTTGCTTACTCTCCGCAATGAGCATACGCACGCCGCCTATGATAGTTCGACCGTCGATTTCGACGATTTCCACCTTATGCTCCACACCAGGTGGTGCAGGGACGGTGACTCGCACGTGATTTAGTTTAAAGCGATAGTAGACTTGCACTGCATCTACCGCACTCTCTCCTCCTCCCCCACCTAAGCCTGGTGTCATGACAGAGACAAGAAGACTGGCGATGGGAGTGGGTGCTGGTGGCTGGCGTGGCCGGAGCCGCCCTGGGTGTACCACCACACCTGGCTCGGATCCCATGGAGTGGGAGTGCCATAACGGCCACATTAAGAAGGAGCCATTGCAGCTTGACTCTCAGTCCGCCAGTCAGCCACTCCACACAAAACACATATTCGGCTGACCACGCGGTCCGAGTGTTCCCGTCAGTTGGCAAACCTCCAAGCCACGGCTTTTAGCGCACTGTGATAGTTTCAAGCGCGTCAGATTGTTTATAGTGAGGAAAATGCGCTGAGCTGTCGACCTCACTCTCTCTCCCACCCCCACAATCAGACCACCGTCCGAGCCGGTCAGTTGTTTTAGGTGGGAGTGGGCGCATTGGCTAACGGGTTGGCGTACCCGTCGTCGGGCGTCACAGCCCGACCTGGCCCCCATAACGCACCCACCAGGATTCACTAAATCAGGGGATATGGAGGAACCATCGCCGTCTGACTCCCAGTCCACTGGTCAGCCACTTGACACACAGCACATACACTGGGCCGACGGCGTGGTCTGGTGTAAGCGTCAGATTGGCAGCCTTCCAAGCCACGGTTTATATGAAACCCTGATATTCTCAGGTACGTGATTATGGTAAGGGTTGAATGTACGGTCGACATAAGAACAGTTTAGAAGAGAGTCCCCATCGCTGATGACGGTGGTGGTGGTGGTGGTGGTGGTGGAGGTATCAGGCGATGAGCATTGGGATGTGGTCTCTATGATGGTGGGAGTAATGGAACTGATGCCAGAGGTGAGGGTGGAGGATTCAAAGGGGGGCTGGTAGAATTTGACGTAGAAGTTGGAATTTTCGGATTGTTGGTGCATTGCGTTTGAGGATGTCCGACCAGGCTGATTCGCACACGGAAGTTGCGTTGACAGCGCGGGCATGTTGGAAGCGCCTGGGCATTGGCGGTGTTGGTCCGGGGTGGTAAGGACTTTCATACCGCTCTTTTGGTCTTGGCGGCGGCTGATGCATCACAACCGTTTTCTCAGTGTTGATGTGAAGTCCGAAGTTGTCACAGGCGCCGCGAAGAGGTCCATGCTCCTTTGAATTTCCTCTTCTGTCATTGCATTGAGTGCTCAGTCGTCAGCTAAGAGAAGTTCGTGGATGGTGGCTGCGGAGACAAGCGAGCGGAATTGCATCCGACGTTGGTTGAGGAGTCGGCCGTCAATCTGGTAGGCGATGCGGATCCTGGGGCTTTCTTCACGGTAGGCGTCCGATAGCATGGCAGAGAGCATGAGACTAAAGAGAGTAGGTGCAAGGACGCAGCCCTGCTTCACTTCGTTGGTCACTGCGAATGCTTCGGATACTTTCACGGTGTCAGTAACACGCGCATCATCCCTTCGTGAAGCTGACGTACAATATGCGTGAAACGTTCAAGATAGCCGAATTTCTGCATGATTTTCCACAGCCCGTCTCGATTCACCGTGTCAAAGGCTTTCGTCAGATCCATGAAGGTAATGCAGAGGTGATTCCGCATCTCCTAGCACTTCTCTCGCAGCTGTCGAGCGGCGAAGATCATGTCGATTGTTCTTTGGTGACGTTTTAAGCCACATTGGCTTTCCGGGAGCAGTCCTTGCTCCAGGTGAGCGTTCAAGCGATTGAGGAGAATGCGGGCGAAGATCTTTCCGGCGATGTTCAACAGTGAGATTCATCGGTGGTTGTCACATAGTTGGCGGTTCCCTTTCTTCTTGTAGAGGTGTACAATGGCTGCGTCTTTGAAATCCTGAGGGACTTGTTCTTAATGCCACATCTCCTGGAAGAGCACTGTGAGTCGGTTCAGCAGTTGGGGTCCGCCATGCTTGTAAATCTCAGCAGGAATCGTGTCCGAGCCAAGTGCTTTTCCACTGGAGAGTTGCTGCGGGGCTCTGATGGTTTCTTGGAGAGAGGGTGGAAGATAAAGGTCGGCGTTGATTTCCACTTAAGGCCAGCGATCGATGGTGGAGGGCTGATTGAGAACGCTTTGGAAATGTTCTGCCCATCGCTTCAGGATTTGCGTCTTCTCAGTGAGTAGCGTCCTGCCGTTGGCACTGAGAAGAGGGGCAGCGCCTTTGATGGAAGGTCCATAGACAGCCTTCGTGGCGGCGATGAAGTTCTTCCATTCGTTTCGATCCGCGAACCCTTGGATTTCCTCGGCTTTGCGCGTCATCCAGGCATCCTGTATCTCTCGCAGCCGTTGCTGTACAAGGCGGCGACTTCGGTAGAAGGCTGTCTTGTTTGCAGCGGTAGGGCGATTGACGTAGGCTTTGTGCAACTGGTTCTTCTCAAAGAGCCGAGCGTTGATAGCTGCATCGTTGTCATCGAACCAGGCTTGGTGCTGACGACGTGCGCGGTCAAGAACATCCATGGCGATGGATTAAATGGTGTCCCTCAACTTACACAAGCGGTTCTCTACGGAGATGTATGCGTCGGCGACTGGAAGGTTGGATAGTCGGTTGGCCAGTTATTTGCTGAAATGTAGATGGTGAGCAGGCATTTTCAACAAAGCAGTATTCAACTTAAGTTGAGGTCACTTACCTTGGGGTCCTCTGCGTGGTTGCAGACGAAGCCTTATCTTGGAGATGACGAGGCGGTAATCCATCCATACGTCAGCGCCGGAGATCGCCTTTGTCACCAGCACGTCCTGTCGATCTCACCTCCGGACGAGAACATAGTTCAAGAGGTGCCAGTGTCTCGACCGGGGGTGTACCCAGGTCATCTTTTGCCGCATCGGGAGGCAGAAGAAGGTGTTGGTCAGCAGGAGATGGTGTTCCACACACGTTCACAGAAGAAGGAGGCCATTAATATTACGGCTACTGAGACCATGGGGACCCAGCAGTCCCTGGCAGGTAGCGTGGTCCGTCCCGACGCGGGCGTTGAAGTCACCAAGGCCAAATAACTTGTCTACCTTCTTTATAATCTTCAACAGGGCGTGCAGGTCCTTGTAAAATTTGTCCTTCGCTACATCAGAGCTCATCATTGGGGAAGCTTAGGCACTGATTATGGTGTCGAACTTGTCTCTCCGAAGAAGCAGGCGGAGGCTCATCAAGCGACCATTGATACCCTGCAGCAAACAAGGCAGACGTCTCATGATGTCGTTCCGGATGGCAAATGCGATACCAGCGTCGCGTCTCTCTACCTTTGGTCGGCCGCTCCAGAAGAAGGTGTAGCCGGCACCCACCTCCTCCAGCTGACCCTGCTCAGCGACTCGGTCTCGCTGAGAGCAGCAATGTCCACCTTGTAGTACACCAGTTCCCGAGCGACTAGCACCGTCCTCCGTTCTGGTCGACCGCATGTAATTGCAGTCTGCTAGCCACGGTCTGCTGCAGCTGTCGTTAGACCCAGCATTTGCTTAGGGCACCTTTTCTAGCCCGCTCCCCCGCGATGGGTAAGCAGTGCTGTCCCTAAATAAGGCTGCTTAGTCATCCCAGGTGGCTACCGAACGCCACTATAGGTCGAGATTTGGGTTAGTGAGAGAACGACCGATTCATCTGGGCCACCTACGTGATTGCATATCGCCCTCGCCGTTGAACCTTTTAGACCGTGGGGGAGAAGGGCAGGGTGAGGAGCGAGGGAGAAGGGAAGAAGAGTAAAGAAAAGGAGAAAGAGAGGAGGAAAGCAGGGTGAGAGGAGGGGGAAGAGTATAAGTAGGAGGGGATATGGGGGACAGGGAGAGGGGGAAGATCGGGGGGAAGGGAGCAGACGTACCGGGTGTGAAAACACACAACACCGGAGCCCCTCACCTGGTTTAGCCCGCTGGTCGTGGCGGTTACCCGGGGTGTGGCCGCTGGGAAGAACCAACTTCGAGGAGCCACAGGTGAGAGTTTGATACTAGCTAGAGGCGGCCACAGGAGCATTCATCACCTATACGAGACAGATGGAGTGACCAAATACTACCTGCGTGATGCTACTCATAACTAGTACTCCATACACCTCACGCCGCCTATACTACAATAAATGCAGCATTATTTATCAGTTGGACTACAAAGGATAGATTAACGACCTCTTGGACTGGGCCATGGTCCCCTTCATCTCAGTTGGGCTCATGCCTTAGAATAGGGGCATGTGGTATAAGGGAGTCAAGATACACTGTAGCATCGGGATTGCCAGCTTGTGCGTGTTGGGGAACCCAGTCCACTTCCCGAATTTTTGTAAATGTACGTTACACCGACGAAAGCTGGACGAGCAATCTAGGAGATCACTCGCTGAGCCCCAGATGGAGATCATATTCCCTATTTGTGTTAGATGACGCAAAGTAAACGACGTCAACGGCATGACATAATGCAGCATGCTAAACCACAAGAAGTTCCAGTATGGAGTTGAATAGAGAACTCGACTCCAGGAAAGCAACGCGAATGATCTGTTGATAGCATCACAGTGATCAAGGGTTCGGAAAAATGAGAAGTACACATCGCAACTGTGACCAAAATTCGCTTGGAGGCAGAATCGATTTAGGAGGATGACTAAGAAGGCATAAACAGCGGTTTCTAAAAGGTCCACATCAAGGTACCTCCTACACAACGAGTTGTGAGGCCAACGTCATCGCACGGCTTCTGTTGCGCAAGTCCTGAACAGTCCCAAATCAGAATCCAGGGAAGATAGACTGGGTTTGACCAGCTTTTACTGAGAGGAATACCGTACTAGAGACCCTAAGCAGTAGCCGCAAGCCGTCTCTTTAAGCAAGTGTCTGCCCGTGTCCACCACAAGCTTCCGCTGGAAGGAACCACACTCAGATGCAAGCCGAATATTACGTACCTTCACAAACATAATCACGTCCATTGCAGGCGATTGCGCCTACTTTTAACGGACTAAGCAGTGTAATTTATTCATTCATTTTTCATGCCCTTATAAACTCGAACGTCGGGTTAAAATAAAGCACAGATTTATCCTTTATTGTAATCATTTTCCTCTAATAAACCACATTTGTCGGTTTTAAAAGTTTGTTAGTCTAACATTTCTTAAGACCGCGGAATTTCTTCTTTTATAGCATCTAATCTGAACGCTTATTCACGATCCTTATGAATTTTAAATCGTGGTCCATATTAATTGCCTGATCTATGAACCCTGTGTTACCCTCTCCACAGCATAGACGGATGTCCAATTTGCCTTAAATGGTAAGCGCCTCGCTTGTAGGTTGGAAGCCCTAAAGTCAGGTGCAACGGCAGGTCAGGTTTAAAATTAGTCCGGAGTTGCAAAATGTCCCATAAAACTATAAGATAAATCTTCTTACAGTAAAATAAATGGAAAAGACGTCATTTATCACACGTCAGTATTAGTAGAGGATTTTTGGCAGATTTTAATAATTCCTTTGACCCACTTGTGAAAAACTCAACGGCCTCGGTGGGATTCGAACCCAAGCCAGCAAGGGGAAGGCTTTAATACAGCCAACGCTCTAGCCGACTGAGCTGCGAGGCCCCCACCGAGAGCCATAAATTAAATCACACTTGGGTCAAGTTACCCGCCCAGCCTACTGCGACGTATGGAAGCCACTGCCCAAACAGGATTTCCTAAGCAATCAATCTAGAATCCACCAGATGACTACCAGCTGGGCGGGTAACTTGACCCAAGTGTGATTAAACTCACTGCTCCCGGTGGGGCCTCGTAGCTCAGTTGGCTAGAGCGTTGGCTGTACTAAAGCCTTCCCCTTGCTGGCGTGGGTTCGAATCCCACCGAGTTTTTCACGAGTGGGTCAAAGGAACACGTCAGTATGCCCGTTGCAAAAAATGATGCCCACCGTGTGCCCCACAGCATGGTGGGTTCAGGGAAGGTGAATTGGGCCTGAATGGGTTTATAATGATGGCAGACGTTTGATGTATTGACTGCAGTCTCTTCTTCCACACTTAACTGGGCCCGTTGTCAAGACCGAGTCATGAGGACTGGAAGGAGGATCAGGCCCAGTGGCGAAAGGAGTTAAACCACCAAACTACGCATGCCATGCATACCTGGAACAGGTTTTCTCCGAAAAAAGAGCTAGTTGGCTCACATGCCAACTGACAAAGCATCAAAGCGACTGTGGTAGGTCTTTGCCATATCTTTATTTATGCACAACTGTCTTTAGTTATTCCATTTGTTTAGTATTTTTTAACATTCAGTTATTCATATTCTTAATGTTGGTGCTTAGTAACTGTAACGCGCTAAACTTAAACTGGTGTGAGTTTCAGTATCATTAACGGACTATCCACCTATTGCCTCTGTTCTACCCTAGGCGACGTTGCCAGCTAAGTCCGTCGAAGCGTAGCCTTTGGCTTGGTTTGTCTCGATTAGCTCTAAGCATGGGATCGCAGTATTGATCGTTCCTATTCGCTAAAAACCACCGTAAAGAGACATCACAGTTGGCCCGTTAGTTGGCAGACATAGAAACCGCGACGTTCGGCACACTGTGGCAGAGTTCAGTCTCAGGTTGCTTATTATGAGCAATATGCACTGGGCCTTGTGGCGATGTTCTCAGTGTCAATCTCACTTTCTATTCCATCTCTGAGCAGGCCAGCTCTCTGTTGCGGGGATAAGACGCAGGTGATTGATGCGGTGTGATTCTGCACTTAGGTGTGTCATCAACGCCGCCCACCCTCTTAGGAGTGGCATTCATTGTGGTTGTATAGCCCGATCAACGCATACCGAGCCTCATCTAGCCCTTGTGTTGGTCTAACAAATCTCCCACGTGGTCCGTTGTAGCGCCACATTTGCTACAAAAGGAGTATAAGGAGGGATATATGTGTGCTTGCTTTCTATAAAATGTTTGGATTTATAAGGGTATCAAAATCAATGTCAATAATCACTATAACTTAAGAAGTCATAGTTTAGCTTGTGATTTTTGAGGTCGGCCAGAAGTACGCTTATTCAAAAGCCGATATTATGCAGGCATTGCAATAGCTTGATAGTAGGCCGCAAGATAATAATTATTACAAGACTCTCGCGTATCCCCTTTAAATAGAAATCACATTTCAGAATTTTAGTTAACATTTAATGAGATACGCTATCTACTCTACATTGAATAGCCTAATAACAGTTCACAGTCCGAGCAGGTCAGAGGTGGTTGACTCGGCGTGGGCCTAGGCATGTCACCATACCTACTATGAGTAGCATTTGTTATAGGGATCTGCCATGCCTTGATCTGGTGCACGTGTTGACCCAGCGCATCTACGGCTCGGTCTGTTCCAAAGGCATTAGTCAGTCTCATATCTTCTGTCCTAGTGTTGAAAAACAACAGGAGCGGTTCGAAAAGAGATAAATAACGGCAGGGAAGGAATAATATAGTACCAGGGACCTCTGATGACTGGTTTTAATTTCAAAGAACCGGTCTGTGTTAAAAAAACCCAAGCCATCAACTTTGTGCTGATTGACCGCTGCTGTATTCCATGTTTTACAAAATTGAACGTTTTACATAAGAAGTGTGGTTTTAATCGGCTGCTGATGCAACCCCCGACGTATGATTTCCTTCGGCATCACCTGCACGACAACAGGGATAGGATGGTCGATGTGGGCTTGCCAATATAAAAAGGCTAATGTCGAAAAGGGTCGAGAATACATGCAATTCATCCGGCGAGGGAGCCAAAACACAGTCTTCACTGCTCTCCATCCCACCGTGAGCTTATTTGCCCCGTAAGGAGGCCCCCACCACTGCTACCGTACTATGAGAATGGGTAAGAGGACAGGTTATTTTAAACGCCACCCATTTAGTGAAGCTGTCCCAACTGCATTCTCGGAGTACCGCCTCAAAAACTCTACCTATGGTCAACTGACGAATATTCATCAGCTCAGTAACATGCATGGTCATCCCCAACACTTTTGCCTATTATTCACGGTAAGGTTCTGGAGGAAAAAACTTCTCTCTTTTGTAATGTAGGTTGCACTGAAAAAAATGCTAGGGAAGGTTAATATTATCTAATCTTAGCCCTAACTCTAATCTGCCCGTGGATTAGCATAAGACCCCGGAATAGGAAGGGGAGAAGAGGTGAGAATATCTTGTAGAAGCAGGTTGTTTATCTACATAAAACACTACTATATTATTTTCAGTAGGCTTATTTGTTGTAATCTTTCAGAACTATAGAAAGTCACCCGTTGTGTTAACTAACCCACTTGATGCCACCACATTCACAGATTGCCTTGAGCGGGGAGTTCCTACTCCTACTCCTTGCCTTATTACTCGTAACTAGGTTCACAACACATTTCGTTAACAGCCTATTTAATGCCCCTACTTTGTATGCTCTCAATTGACATTAAGGAACTTGATTTAGATGCAGTCAGATGGACTTACATAGTTGGAGGAGGCACACTCAGCACACCATGTTATGCATGGAAGAACGGCAGTCACCCGGCCTCACCATCATCGGTATGACGTCAAAATTATATACCCTTTTCTTCACAGCTTAAAATCCAGAGCTGCTGCTGACATTAGTGATCGGGATATGACTTATTTACTGCGGTCAGGACCAAACCTGGACTGAGCGAAACTGCAGCTCTTGAACCATGTCCCTTTGATAATCGGACCAAGAGTGTTCATATACTGCCGGACGTCATTGGAAGTATTTAAACTCGTAAAGGAGGGGCAATTTTGGTTTCGAACGATCGGTTCGCCGACGAAGACAACCAAACCATAAATGATAACTCCACTCGCCCATGTCTTTGTGCAAATTATCTCAGGATTACCGAGTACCCACAGTTATGCAACTGTGTGTGTGATCTACATAAGAACACTCTGGAAGCTCGGCTGTATGTTGTCATGAGGTAACCGTATTTCGTGCACGCCTGCGAAAAACTCAAGTTCTGATCTTGCAAACTTCAATTAGATGGGCCGCGAAAATCAAAGACCGACACGAGGGTGCGTTCTGAGGAATAATCATTCGTCCAACTGTCATACTTAAAACTCACACGCGCGCGCACGAAAATGAGTCCTTTGCCAGCTCAGGTACACCTATTGTGGTTAGATGTGCCCACGATAATGAACATGGCATGCGTGTCGGTCTTTTAACGGCAAATACTGCTCTGCCAACCCCTAAAGTGGCTTAAATTGCGCAAGTGACCGATCCTAGACCACGAATAATCACTGTTGGTGCTCGCAGCCGCCGTCTATGAAACCTTCGCAGCGGTAGCAGAGGCCCTGGCCAGTCACCCAGCATCTGTGCACACCATTAATGCACACTCCGGATGAGGATTGCTATGCTTAGACATCTCTATGTCCTCCTTACCGTCATTGACTGGTCTCATGAAATTTAACTGAAATTCTAAAGTGCGCTCTCGATTAGCAAGGATTATGTAAGAAGGGTGTAATATTATCTTGTAGCATAACCCCAAAATATTTCAGACACACCAGGACTCCGGCTTTAGAATGCAGGACTTCTCGGCCACCTGCGAAAACCGCACTCGGAAAAATGACTACTTAAGTAGTGTTTATGTTTTCTATTGATTTTCGATGCCCTTATTAATTAAAATATATTATATAGAAAACGATAGGAAAAATGTTCACTATTGTGCGCAGCTGGAAGCAAAATAAGTTACATGTAAATTTCCTGCTGAAAAAGAAGTGTGCCTTCAGGCTTTATACAAGTTATCTAATTCGCCAATAATTTTTAGTCCGATCTGTGTATACCGTTACATTTGAGTATATGATTTTTATTTTACGGGTTGCATGCTTTTCGTGTAAGGAAAAACATACATTCCTCTGCAACATTTGGAAGATATCATTTAGTGCTTATGAAATTCGCCAATGGATTTGTACCATGTGCAATACTTCGTGAGGCGCGTTAGTAAGATGCTATTCGTTGACGAACGCTCACCAATGGATAACAGAACTCAGTCTCGAGCCCCGCCAGCAGCCGCACAGCAAATAGTAGTAGTAAATGCAGATGCACAATGCTGGTAGAGACAAAGGAGACTGGAATGGTCACTTCGGGCTCATTGGCCGTCATGAGTCACTCCTACTCAATCCCAGGTGGTGCTTCACCCGAGGCTCGAACCCGCGACCCGTTGATCAGAAGTCCACCACTCTAACCATTAGGCTAATCGCTGGTTTTCTTGCCGTTTTAAATAGGGAATTTTAATCTTTGTTGGTGAACGCTCAGCGATCGCTAACGGGCGGTTGTTCAAGTGGCCGAGAATAGGCGCATTCTAAAGCCAGCGTACTGACGTGTCTGAAATATTATGGGATAATGCCGTACGATGATCGACGCGAAAGCCCCACTTAAGCAATACTTCCTAATAGAAGGCGCATTTCAGAATTTCCGGTAAAATTTTAGGACATCCCACCTGCCCCTGGGGCTGTTGCTGCTCACATTACTCCAGCCTCCATGACATAAAAATTCAACGTAACAGTTAGCCGAGCACGCCGACAGTCCCATAACTGCGGCATGCGCAATCTCAGTGTGGGGCACAACGAAATGAATGTTCGATATACAGCAACTACGGTACCTGGGTCCGCTTTCAGAGTTTATCAGTTTTCAGGACTTTCTCGAATAATGTCTAGACTGTCTACCCACGGCTACTGTTTCCTGTCAGGTAGGCACGAAGACAGCAACAACGCTACAATCAGAAAAATAAAATTAACTGAAAAAAACGTTTGCGCGCCTAAGGACTTCCGCCAACTACCCAAATGACAAACCCAATCTGCTGAGCAGAGGCATCGGCGGTTACATCGAGCGGAATATCATGGCATTTAAACAAGGACATAGCAAAGACATCCGAGATTTTCACTGCAGGACCATGGCCGAGACATCGAGGTCAGTGTGAAGGAAGTAAAAAACGAAACAACAGACATTGCCTAGGGAAACTTTGACTACAGAGCAAGCACCATGTTGTGCACGATGACCGCAGACTATGAAAAAATAATACTACGAAACCACATATGCTGATAAAGCATCAGGGTGAAGTATTGCGCAACTTGTACAATCTACAGGCATTTTCCGTTTTCGAGACAAGCCGTTGGCGCAAAGGGTACTATATAAGGTTATAGATTCACGCCGATATTTAAACCTAAATCGAAGAGCTGGACAGACAGAAAAAGTGGATGGGAAGTCCATTAAGTAAAAATCCGGGTAAGAAGTATATTTATATATATATATCTATATATGTAGAGGTAAAAATATGTCTAAAATAACACCGGAGAAAAAGTATGAAAACTCAGGAAATTTTTAAGACGAGTCAAGCCTCGGTAGGCGTCCTCAGGACCAACATCTACAGTGGATGAAGATGAGAACTAAAGGTTCATATTGACTACCGCATTCCTCGAAGTGACCTAGGATGGGCGGTTCACTGAAGCCAATGTCCCTACAAAATTCTAGGGATTATGCAACAACATAGACAACTGCACTTACCTCGCGGTTTCCTACAGATATAGCTCGCTTAGCCCTCCGCTCCGCGCGGCCTCCATATCGGTCTCGGGCCGTACGAAACCATTGCATAACAATAGATTCTAATAAATACCGGCCGTACTGGCGCAACTGTTTATTGCGCTGAATGACATCTGGCAATCGCAACAGCGTTAAGAAGACTACTTACCAAGAAAAATGGCGTAAAGTGGTGAGTTAATAAAGCCGTGTTTCGTAACCGTCCCTCTAAGGGTAAATTGGCGGCACAAAGGAGGTCCCAGTAGACCGGAGAGAATCTTTCGGATGAGTTCTCTGACATTGCGTCCCCGTAACAGTGAAAGCTGTTTTGTCTGTTATCTTAGAATACCAACGACTTCATTACCGTTCGATCGAAAACAGCGTCATCGGCTAGGCTATGACAGAATTTATCATAGGACTCCTGATTTGTCAGCGGCAATGGAAGTCTGTCACTCTGGGGGCCATCCGGCGCTTGCCTTCGTGTTTGCATCATAATGGTATCCACTTTAGTCTTTAGCTGACAGAGCGTTGCAGCAACGTGTCGGAGAGTTTCGGCCTGATTTTCAAGCTGCGAAACCAGAAATTCGTCAGGAGCCCTGAAATATATGCGAATACTGTACAGTGTCTTACTCGGAGCAACACAGCTTACACTGAACTGAACGAGTAGTGGTAGTCGGTGACGATACGGCCTGACTAAAAGATGACTTAGAAAATAGATCTCCATACTTGCTCGAAGACGTGCAATCTGTAAATCGGTCGACTGAGGTTCCTGGCCGCGACACAGAAACGTCGTCGTCGCTGTCGAATGTTATTAACCGATGACGACTAGAAGGAAGTGGTTGAAGTGCTGTGACTTACATTTTACGCTTTTCTCTGTTGAAGTTGGACTGATATGTCACAAGCCAATCGGCCACTTTCTGAGCCCGCCGTTGGAATCGAAGGGTTTGTGGGAGGCTAGTTGTCTTGTTTAACACTTTTACTTTGTAAAGTGGAGAGTTATCAGTCGAAGGGCGTAAGATAGCTTCCTCACAAGCGATCTCCTTGGTATTTTGCCTGAAAAAGGAGTTTCTCCCGGCGTGATATGACTTTAAACTTTCCAGTGGTCATCGATTTCTGACATCCAGGGTACATGTGATCCAATGTTTTGCAGGGAAGAGACCTAAAACATGAAAGAGGCCTATATGCCGGCACATGCGAAGGGGTGAATTTCGAGTAATTGTTTTGAGAATAAGGACGCCCGGTTTCTGGAATGAGAGCTTTGTTCGTCCGCCTGGGAGATTGGGAAGCATAAAAGTCCGACTATTTGTAGGTCGCAAACGGATAACGCGGTGGTGACGTGCGTGTGCTACCAGGAATACTCACGCAGCACCTAACCCCGCGCTTTCGCACATCAACTACACACTGGGCATGACAAAGCACACTTTAAAGCGCGTCGCATGTGTCTATAACTCTATGTACAGACAAACCGAATCTAAAGAGCGCAGGTGTGGCTACAGGAACAATGTCATAGAGATAGTCCAGAGAAAATCCGAGTCATCCTATCTGTTAGGTGTCTTGAAGGGCCCTATTTTTAGCGCATCGTAATAGTGTAAGAGCATGTGGGATACATTACCGTGAGAAAAGTACGCACTGCGTCGCCGTGGAGAAAAAAACCACCGACCAGCCTAATTTATACACACATCTCACCCCTTTCCGCGTAAGCAGTGATAGCTCATCTGAATCGAGTTAGGTTTTGGTCACAAGTACCAACGCAGAATATAATTAGAGCCATTAAGGGCTAATTTAACGTTGAATTACAGGTTGTACACCCGCATCTATAAGCTTATGATCAAACGCAGCTAATGGTTTACAGGTCGCACCCATAATCAGTCGCAGAGTCTGGATGCTTTCCACTGGCGTGACGACTGCTTATGTGGCTGAATTTAAATGGCCCATTGCCGAAACTTTGGCCTGGATGGTGGAAACTTGTTTGACTTACACCATACGACCTCCTTATTTTTAAACATTAGGACTAACCTGTGCTTAATGGGAAATTGCTCATCAAAAAACCAAAGACCGATTACGGAATAGCAGTTTTATTCTGCATGCCGGTCCCTGAGAGGGGAAGAAGCCAATCAAATTTGCGGGTCAAGCATGGATGGACTCCTATTTCACAGCAGTCTAACTATCTGGTGTGCATAATCCCATGGGTCACACTGCCTCCCTTTATCCATATACAGAACTACCCCGCTCTAATATCGTCGTCAACGGATCCAATAACGTAGTTTGGCCGTCTACAACGTCTCCAAAGGCAGCTGGTTGTCATCCCTAGGGCGCACAGGTTGTTGGCGCGGCAGTCTACCCATTTCCGTGATGAAATTGCATTGTCCTAAGCCGCATTCAATCCAGGGTGCGAATATTGACGTGTTTTACCGCGGCAGATGGTCTCTCGGCCGAATTATTTGGTCCTTGGTAATTGCTTCCGGCCTGTGTGTAAATGAGCCACCGTGTGATGCAGGGAGATGGCTGAGTGTGCCTAGGACACTAACCATATACGGGGGCGCCTGCAGAAATCTGAGTTCTGCGCAATCTAGCCCCTTCTGCTGTCTTTAGCCACTGGTCACCGAGATTGCGCGGTGAGTAATTCGCTCTAATGTTATCAATACATCTGGATTCTGCAGCTTTTCTTCTATAGCGCGAGAGCAGAGTGCCAAGAGGCAACAGCACTTTGGTTTGGCTTATGCAACAACATTATTAGTCATGGAGAGAGAGTCAAAGAAAGTTATGCAGTCGTTTCCTACCTTCAGTCGTGAATTTTACGACGGAGGACGGTGCCGACTAACGATTACTCGGTTTTCCCTACCCTTTAACACTCACTTGCAGATAAGCCAGAAACAATCATCTGACGTCAGGTTCTGATGCCGGTAAACCCACCGCTGCCGCGAAACACATCGGGACCAGCGTCTCGGATCAGACGCCCTTCGAGGACATGCAAGTTATCCGGAGGAGGCGGGGGGGCTAATCCAGACACAAATAGCCGAACGCGCATAGGTGGCGGGAGTGATTTCATAAAATCCTGAACTCTACTAAACTGTGCCTACAAGTTCCAGAACCCGAGCGCTCTTGCAAGGTACGACGACTCTTCAGGCTGTTATGAGCATGGTCCTCGACCCATTCAACAGATGACCGTGTTACCCTCCTCCTAGGCTATGTAGCATCCAGGGCTTGCTAGAGCAAGATGGCATTTCGTAGGTGGGATGCCGGCGATCAAACAGGGTACACGTGTGATTAGCGAGTCATTCATCTCCTCACACCCGAAGTACCAAAATTGAACATCACGAGTTAGCGAACAACGGCTCAGGTGCGAAAGCCTCAAACATTTAAATAAATAATAAATTAATTGTATATTTAAGGCCCAGAGGGCCCCATAATTACAAGTGCTGTTGTTCACGGCGAGCGCAGTGTGCTAGCAGAGGGGGGATGACGAGTGCGATTCCCATCATCGGCATACCCTGGCCCCAGCACTGCCTCATCCGGTCCCTAATTCTAACAAACGCAATATTGGGCCAGGACGTCCGGCAGACGAAGTTCAATCTCTAGATGTGGTTGCTACTCCCTAGACGACAACGTACTATTGACGCCTTACTATTTCCAGTGTTCGTTTCAAAATGTATAGGTCATTTGCGACAATCACACTGGCACAAGTAGAGACATCCCTCCACCTAACGACATACAAGGCGTTCGGTAAAGCACATACTTGAATAAGTGCATGAATTTTGCGGGCATCCGAAGAAACGTTACGAAGTTAAGTTCCCAATTTATTGAAGTCGTGTACTCCAACGGTTTGCGCTCGCTGTTGACCTTTTTTCGGCTAGTAAACACGAACCTAAAGCTCTCATATGAGGGAAGTTGTTTCGTAACCGTGCACTGCTAAGACACCTGTCTGTAAGATATATTATTTTATCTGCAGGTAAATTCGCAGATTTAAGTAATTGAATTCCCTTAAATTTTATGAGAACTAATTGCCTGAAAACCATTCCTGGCGCTTTGAAATATCCCACAGCAGAATACAGAATACGCGCTATTTACATAGCACTGGCCCTCTACAGAGCTTGACCTAACTGTATAATCCTCCAAAACTGAAAACGCAGGAACATTTGTTATGAAGTCTCCTTGGACAAAATCTTCAAAACTCTTCGTGAGCTTCTTAGACGCATAATCGAAGAACTTATATTGATACGCAAAAAGCTCGCAAGCTAGATGGGCTTCGTTTCTGGAGCCCCTGAATAATCTCCAACCGTTGACAGTCATTAATTAACGCGTTAACGACCGTCAACGGATTGGCGTCGACGACAATCCTCACCAAATATCCGGTGTAACCGCTGAGCGAAAACCGACCTTAGGACGAAATTTCTCTTAAGTCCGCAATTACGCCTGTGGTTTACACGGCATACTCAGCCTAATGCGCCACATACAACAGCCCACCCCACAGTCATCAACAAAACGGCGCCACATACAACAGCCCACCCCACAGTCATCAACAAAACGGCGCCACATAAAGGGCGCCGGCAAGATTAACTGACCTTGACAAGACCTTTAAACAATCACCGTTTTTTCGGAAATATATTGGCAACTCGAAGCTTTGGTACCTGCATATGAGACCTTGAAGAAATTTTCGCCCTTTAAGTTACGATCAAACGTTGAAGTACACTGAACAGGTCACTAAACTGGTTGGTAGTGGTTCGCTCACAAATAAACCACACGAGCATCAGCACACGGTTGAAAATTCGTGTTGACCAGAAAGCAAAAATAAATAAAGTAACGCTATTTGGGTGGGCGAGTTTCAGTATATCGTTTTACTGGCACCAGCACTGACACACTGAAAGCATGGGAATGGCAGGCACATGATTGGTATTTGCTTTTAATCGTTGACCTCCGTGGATTGCAATTTTCCTCAGCAGTGTGCTTTATTGGACACTTTTGCGGCTCTGACATGCCAATAACCCAGTTTGTATGATGAGTACCTTCATTTTCAAACGATTACCCTGAGGTCTTCGGGGAATTTATAAATAGCAAACTGACTTATTCACACCGTTATTTATCGCGACCCTAGGAAAACGAATATATATATATCTTTTTAATGCAGAGTCGTTAATTAAATACGGGTGTTTTTGAGATACTTTTAGATCATTGCTAGGGTTTAGCGCCACGCACTTTCAGCATTCTCCGTTATTTGTTCGATGGAAGTGATCCAAAGAATGTCCAACTAATTAATGAAATGGAAACTCAAAACACCCTGTAGCAAAGCTTCACATACATATGAAACGCGATACGTTCACTGAAATCAAAGGTCACAGCCGTAAACTCTTCCCCGACGCCATCTGGTTAACTGAAAGCCGATGTCACGGACAAATGACAAGCTCATAAGCTTGACATACAGTCTCGATAAAATTTTGGAAATGATCATAAAGATTGAATGAGTACAACTTTTAGGGGTTCACAGCCAGTTATCGAGCTGCGAGTATGGGCTCAAGAAATGAACAGCATGCTCTAACAAATTCACCAAAATCTCTTCAGAGTGATCCACGCGGTTCATGTAACCTTCATTAACGTCCAAAAGGCCTTCGAAACTGTGCTACGTGGGAGAACGTTTTCACACTTGATAGAATAGAGATGAGAGGTTATTTCCTAATATAGGTCGAAATATTTCTTGATATATCAATCAAGAGGAAACCCTTTCACTCAAATCCCCCCATACACTCAACCTATAGATTCAAAACCTTATGATCAAATCTAAATATACAGACCAACATAATTTCCAAATAATTCACAATTCCCTTCCTTTAGCTCATTCCACAACCGAAATATATTTAAAAATCATTTTTTCAACATCGCCTGCCTATTCCATATTCGATATCCTAAGTATCGCTCTTATTGGTGCGAGATCAATCGTACATTAAATATTCCAGTTTAGGACATTTGTTAAAATCAATAATCCCGATATAATTTATATAACAGAAAAATGGGTAACTGAATTTATATCCAATGCTTCACTTTACGTACCAAACTATAACTCCTATCGACAGGACCAGGTAAATAAATGAGATGAAGCCCTCTCATGTACACCAACACCATAATTGAAGAAAGTGATTTTGATGTTCCAAATGAGTTATAGGCAGTTGCGCGGAGACTTGATACAAACCTTCCGTATCGTGCGTGGCATGGATTGCGCCCTCCTATGTGATGACTTTTTCCAACTTGCTACTACGAAAAATCTCCGAGGTCATCCATTCAAACTAAGTGTGCCCCAAGTAAGATTGGATGTAAGGAAGTATTTTTTCACCAACCGTGTCGTGAACCGTGGAATAACCTACCTGAGGCTGTAGCGGCCGAGAATGTCAAAGATAGCACACACTGTGGAGTATATCACTAGGACAATCTGTAGCCATATAACGTCGGCAGAATCGTTACACACTTCATCATGCACACATGTATAGATAGCAGGAGCGAATAAGTTTATAACGTAAGGTATCTATGTTAACAGTAACAAATTGTAGATAGTAAAAGAGAAATATAAAGATACAAGCGAATACTGGGGACTTATACAATCGATCCGCTTGGAGTGGGAGGTGGTCACGAATGATCAGTTAGATACCGGTGGGGAGTGCAGTGCTGTTTGCAAATGCGGGTGAGGGTCGTGGAGATGCTGACGGTCAGGGACCTTTCGAGACGGTACGACGGCGGTAACGAGGGTAGATGTCAGCGGTAGGGAAAAGAAGGAACACCGGCCATCTTCACAGACCATCGATCACACCATTCCCATCCGGGATCCGCGCGAAAAGTGTTCCCAGTTCAATCAAACAATTCTGTCGGAACTGTGGTTCGTTACAAGGCGATTGTTATGTCCCAGTCTGTGTATACATTCAAACATCGACTTGACATACATATGTTACAGCACCACGAAGACTATGTGACTACTTAACCTTAACAATATCAGTGTACCACGTAAATCTGCCTGCATTCACCTGACTGTTACTTCTTTAATTTGCTTCTTATTCTTGCTACTTTTATGTAACAAATAGGGATTTCAAAGGTGTAAGCCTATTTTCCTCAAATACAATGAACTGAACTGAAACTTTCGAAGGAGATGCGTGTTTTGCTACAATACAATCGGAGACACTCAAAACTATACTTATAGGATCGATCTTCTCCTCTTTAGGGTGTAGTAATGACAACACAGGTCTAAACCATCTAATAGACAATATGAAAAAAAGTAACATTGAATATAAGATCATATCAATTAAAAAATTAATTGTTTTTTTAAGGAGCGGGGGTTGCTTCATAACAAACTTAGTACCATGGTACAAATAAATGCAAAGTGGATAATTGCTTTTGCAAACCACGTGGTTTCTCTGTATACCGCACTTAATTTCACGTTACAAAAAGGTTACTCAAAGGCCTATGCCCTTTTCCCACAATAAATTGAATTGAATTGAATTGAAAAAAACGATCGTATTAAACAACAGAAATAAGTAGTATGGTAGGCACATCATATTCACAACGATTCGTAATTTTTACAACAAAAGTCAACAATCCTTGGAATAAATGGTGAACTAGGAAAGAAGCACTGAAAAAAAACGTCTGCGGGTAGAATTGGCGTCAGATTTCAGTGAGCCCCAATTGTAAAAAGTTATAGGAGAGAAAACTGCTTCTCTAAAGAATAAATAGCTGCAGTTTATAGGATAGTTTCGATGCAGTGAGGTAAGAACGTGATGTTGATGACAACATGTGAGGGTTCGGAACGCTCCTCGTCGTGGGAGAGCATATAACAGCCAGAGCTAGGGTTAACAACCATTTAAGGGTGATACAGGTGGAGCTAATTGTAGACACCAGGGTCGAAACGAAGAGGGGATAATAGAGGTCACAAGATCATCACTGAGATGCAACCTTGATGCCTGCATAGTCCCCCGACAAGATAGCGAACACAGCAGAACCCGTTACACTCATCAACAGAGACCGCGGAGACCGTCGTCAGGTTTGCAAAAACGAAGGAATGCATCAAGGTTGCAAACAGTTGGGAATTGTGTTTGAAAAGATGAAAAACGGCTGTAAAGATTGACTCTTAAGAGGAAAGTGTAAACATATTTAGAGAACAATGTAATATCAGGGGAACTGTCTCAAATACCAGGAGGACCCTTTTAAAAATCCAAAAGTTGCGAGTTCGGGAAGGAAACAGACAATAAGGACTTTATATCTTCCGAAGTTAAATGTTTACATAATTTGGTTAAAAAAACCACTAAGGTAGACGACAATCTAATTTCAAGTGGAAGATTATTTCAGATGTAAGCATATTTCGAGGCAAAATCAGAGAATAATAAGTTGTGGAGCTAAGGGGTCGTGATATGATCATGGAGGAATTACGAGCGTTAATTCGTGGGAGATTTAGGCTAGAGTTAACACGAAACAGGAAGCAGAGACCAGCATACAGTCTTCTAACCCACAGAAATTTAATGTTTGCTAACTGAGATCTATTCGTGTAAGAGAAACTGGATCCAGGAAGTGAAAATAGTTTTCGAGTAAAAACTCTCGGAACATTTTCAATCTTATTGCGGTCAGAGGCGACCATCAGACCAAAGAAGAAACAGCAGTATTCTAGGATGGGAAGAACAAATAAACGGTATGGTTTTAACTTTATTTCCGGAAGGAAGAAATTATGTGATATAAAACAACATATCTGTGCAACATGTACATAAATTCGATCTGCACGAGGCGATAATTCTAGCTTAATCGTGTGATTTAGAGCTAAATCTCTTATAGTTGATCGTTCTAAAAGTGGACTTTTTTAAATACTAGGGGATCGGGAAGCATGGTGGGGCCAAAACACATGAAACTACACTTGGATAGAGAAATCTGCCATCTGCCATCTAGAGCTCAAGCGTGAGAGCATAAATAGGTCAGTGTTGTTTTATTGGCCGTCTTCGTAGAAAGTGAGTAAATACACTGAAGATAATCTGCGTAAAAGAAATTTTCTGAATTTTTGAATACTGCGGAAATTTCATTTATTTACAGAATGAAGAGGAGGGAACCTTAAACCTTGCCTCGAAAACGCCACTCGTGATCGGCTGAGGCGCCAAGTAGCTCTTACCTACTAAGACCTGCTGACTGCGGTGAAACAAGTAGGAACCAATGAAGTCGAGGAGAGAAGCCGGATGCCGAGGGTTTCCAGTTCAAACTTCCTAACCTTGTTTATACCGTGCTTTGCCGGCGCTAAGCAAACATAAATTCGAAATTAGAAGAAGTCTCTGCGGTGCCTTTTCAAAGGCTTAGCTCAAGTCAAAATTGATCACAACTACTGATTGCTGCTCATAACGAAGGGAAGTGATGACCTTAAGAGAAGCTGAGTGACACACTTCGCATGAGCATCCAGGTAGAAAACCATATTGTGAGTCGCTTAAAAGCTTATTTTTTTACAAAAGTCAAGAATTTGACTAAAAATAATTTCTTCAAGAAATTTGCTAGAACACCTCGATAATTATTTACGTCTGAACGAGATTCCAACTTAAAGGCAGGAAGAGTAATAGATGCCTTCCATGAGTCACGAAAGAATCCGCTTAAAAGATAAATCGAGAACGGATTTTTGCATAAATAATCAAATTATCAACTCCTCCAAACATGGATTTTTACAGGACCGCTATTGTGAAACCTGCCACATGTCTTTTCTAAATCAACTAACCTCTCTTATAAATGATAATCTATATGTAGTAGTTATTTATTTCAAGCTTAGTAAGGCATTCGATAAAGTGTCTAATAGACGAATTCTAGCTTAACTAGAGGCAATAGGATTTCGCACCCGCCCCCAACGTTCAGTGGCCCGTGAACCACTGGATGAATTAGCCGCTCTCCCTAAAATACAACCACCTTGCCCACTTAAACTGTTCGTTTTAAATGCTAGATCCTTGCTCAATAAAATGCCCCTGCTTCAGACTCTAGTCTTTGTCCACTGTCCAGATATCGTTATAGTAACTGAAACATGGGCAACACCTTCCGTAGCCGACCCAGAACTCTCTCTTATAGGTTATAATTGTACTCGAAATGATCGCCGTAATAGTCGTGGTGGAGGAAGCTGTATCTATATTAAACAAGCGCTGAAATTTTGGACCTTAGATCATCCACAATTTACTGCGGTTGACGAGAGCTACTGGCTTCAAATAACCTTAAAAAATAGGAACACTTTACTCATTTGTTGTGTCTATTGCCCGCCCAATACCAGTGAGGATTTCGATCTTCGTCTCTCACAAGCATTCCATGCCGCAGTTGACTTAAATTTTAAGTATTGCTTAATCGCAGGTGATTTCAACCTTCCTGACATTCGCTGGTTTCTTGTCCCTTCTGGCCCCAGAAAGTTCGAGGACTTTCTCGAGGCCGTAGATATTGGCATGTGGACCCAGGTTGTTGACTTCCCTACCCGAGGATCAAGCATACTTGATCTAATCTTCTGCAGAGGTTGCCTGCCTTTGACAGTGTCATCATTAGGCCCACTTGGGAGCTCAGACCATGATATCGTTGTTTCTACACTACAACTCGAAACCGATGAAACGCCTTCCAAGAAATATAGCTTTTTTCTTTGATTTTCGATTAGCGCTTTCGACAGAATTATTGATACATCTTAACTCCCACGACTGGACTAATTTCTTTTTGTGTCAGGATGTGAACACCTGTACCGGTATGCTTTACCAAGTTTTATATCCACTTATTTCTCGTTTTTGTTCCCCGTAAGAAATTAATTAATGTCGCGGATGAGGTTTATCTCCCTTTATCTTTTTCGCCGTAGGTTGCGTAAAACTCTCTCGTCGATTCCATTTGCAAAACGACATTTCCGTTCTGCCCTTGATTCACCGTATTTTTGGAGCAGGCCAAGAGGCTAACCGAGGAAAAACGGCTAGCTGAAGAGGTCAAATATGTCGAAAACCGTTCGTTAAATGTAGCGAAACTTTTTTTCACGCGCAATTAGAACCCATAGTAAAACATGGCACCCCGTACTACTGGATTCCATTGACAATCCTGTAGTTGATGACAAATTGACGGCTGATAGTTTTAACGTTTTCTTGTCCAGAACATTTACTGAAAATTCGACCGCTCCCCTCCGCCCATCCAGGTTTGGACCGGTGCCGTCCTCGAGACCATAACTTTTTACCCTCTGGGACGTAACCGTAGCCATTCGACGTTTTCGTCAATCTTATAGTCCTGGACCAGATGGCGTACCGATCAGTATTATAAAGGCGGATGCTAATTATATTTTCCCGTCACTTCTATGTAAGATATTTAATCTAGCTCTTGAAAGTGAAACCTTTCCCAGTGTATGGAAGGAATCGCATATTCTACCTATCCCCAAACGCGGCCAATCTACGTCATTTGACGATTTTAGGCCAATCAACACACTGTCCGCAGCTTAGAAAATCCTGGAGACCTTGATCAAAGATAAAATGATGTATCATTTAACTAAGAATAACCTATTGAGTGCAGCCCAGCATGGGTTCCTCAAAACTAGGTCTTGTGACACATGTCAGCTCTCTTTCTTTGATCATGTTCTACAATCTCGGGATAATGGCTTTGCACTTTACATAGTCTATTTCGATTTCACCAAGGCCTTCGATCGTGTTGACCATGCCCTACTTCTCCTGAAACTCTCCTCTTTCGGTATATGTGGTAAACTTCTGAGCTTGATATCTTCTTACCTGAGCTCTCGTACACAACATGTTAAGAGCTCCAATGCTATCTCAAACTCGGCACGTGTGAGGAGTGGAGTTATTCAGGGAAGTGTGCTAGGCCCGCTTTTATTTTGTCTTTTTGTCAATGATGTGCCAGGTTTATTTCGAAATGGTAGGCCCTTTATGTATGCCGACGATTTAAAAGTTGCCTATCAATGCAAGCCGGCAGATCGCGACACCGTGCTTGATCTATTAAAAAATGATCTCGAGGCCTTTGCCCAGTGGTGCTGCACATGGCGCCTTTCCCTTTCTTGGCACAAATGTTCCGTTATGGTTGTCGGTGACAACCATCAGCCTCATCTAAGCATAGATGGCCACGATATAAATGTACCTGGCGTTGTTAAGGACCTGGGCATATCATATTCCAACGGTCTCAATCTTTCAGAGCATTGCGCCCTGATTGTCTCCAAAGCACGCAAAACTGCCGGGTTTATCCTCCGAAATTTTAAAACTATTGATATTAGACTTCGCCTTTATAAAATGTACGTTAGACCTGGCCTGGACTACTGCTCGTTTCTATTTAGCTTTCTGCGCGCTAGCGAACGGAAGAAAATAGAATCGGTCCAACACTTCTTCACGAAAAGAATTTTATCGTTGGAGCACAGTAATCTGTCGTATCAAGAACGCTGTGGGCTTGTTAACATTGATCCCTTATGGTTTCGCCGAGTGCAGAAGGGACTATTTTTGCTGTTTAAGCTTTTTGAATAATCGTACATTTAATCCCCTTATCACTGTGAGGCAGCTTGACCATCCTCGGCGCAGCAGTCATCGCAATGTCTTTTTATTTCTTCCCTTAGCTCGCACAGTTAAGTATCGACGGTTCTTTTCGGTAAACGCCATGGCCATGTGGAATAAACTTCCCCATAATATAAAAGTCCAACGGAGTTATTCTTTGTTTAAGATTACCATTACTAGTTTTTTGCATTCAGAACAGTTTCCAAGAATTCTGGGCGCCGACACGGTAGAATCTGTTTTCCTGTTCGATGGAGTGCGCGGCATCTGAACTCGATCCCAGGTGTTACCTTGAGGGATACGGCACCGTCTCTGCAGCCTGCACCCGTTGACGTCTTCGGCAGACAGTGAGCGACCGTACACGGATGCTTTCTTGCCTGAGGCAGAATCCCGGTTCCTAGCAAAGACAGAGAGACTGCATACAGACTGCAATTGTGTTAGCCCTTCCCTGATCTGAATTGCTATCATCCTTATAGGCGGCAGTTTTTTCTCCTGAATAACATGAAAATAGGAAAAACACTTATAATGATATATATTCAGGAGTTTTTTTCACTGCCAGCCTCTACCCACTGAATATTTCATCTGACAATGCCTGTAAACCGGTATTAAATACAAATATTATTATTATTATTCAATCCCCTTAATGAATTTATTAGAGCAAACCTATCTGATTGGAAGCAAACTGTTTTAGTGGGATCCTCATACTCATGTGCTACCCCGATTGTGAGTGATGTCCTTCAAGGTACCGTATTAGGTCCTTTGTTGTTCTTACTTTACATTTATGAAATTTTATCGATAGTTTTACAGTAACAATCTTATATTTATGCTGATGACCTTAAATGCGTTTATTCCTTCTCTAACTCTACGGTCGATTGATGTCTCAAAAAAAATCCTTCGTAATTAGACGCTCTTTCAGCGTGGAGCTCTATATGCTTAATGGAGTTCTCACCTTCTTAGTGTCACTACATGAGTTTTGGGCCTATAAGTCTGCCACAACCTGGTATTTTTAAAGGTTGCCCTATGACTGAATGTTCTTTCAGCAAGGACTTGGGCTAAAGCTACACCAATAAATTAGATTTTTAGCCTCACGCCGATAGAATTACGGCCAAAGCTGCTCAGATTTGCGGCTTTATTTCTTATAATTTCTACCTACCTGAAATTAAATAAGGACTTTATCGTATGTTTTTACTTCCCATTCTTTAATTTTGCTGTCCTTTCTTCGGTTTAATGAACGAATGTAGCCGTTAAAAAATTGAAAATATCCAAAGACATTTAACAAAAAAATCCTGTATCCGACTCTTAAAAATACTTCCTACTCAACTAGATGCCAGCTGACGAAGCTAACATTTCTTTGGGTCAGAAGACTGGAAGCAGGCACCTTTATCTTACCACTGATTATTTTACTTTTATTTTCTGCATTTTTCCGAGCAGCTTTCTCCATGACCTGGAGAGAGGTTCATCGGAAATTTAAGTGGCCCTCTTGAAATTATTTTTTTCTCTGCCTCGAGTACCCCATGAACCATCAAAAGATGAAGTTATTCGCACGTACACCGTCTAAAATGCTCCCGTTTGGTTGGATACTCACCATCATCAGAATTCAATTCTGGATCCTAAGATGCTGAGGCCTCAAGTTCACGGACGCCTTTTAGTGAGATTTTGTTTCATGTGCCTTAGTGATCAAGAATGAACCATTCCTAATTTTCATTATCTCATTCTGAAATGTTACTGCAGTATAAGCCTACTCTACACCCTTAACTTATTTTCCTAAGCAGTTTTTTCTCCTGCCCTCTATTCGAAAATGGAGGCCTTTTGAACTTTGCCTCCATTTTCAAGGTAGGTTTTTTTTCGCTGCCTATTATATAGTTCACTATTAATTTCAAAACATTGCTAACTGTTGACCTAACAGGACAATTTCTGCCTGCATTATTATATCTTTGTACATTTTATCTGCACACATTGTCATAATTTTATTTCGTTACTAATGTTTGTAGAAGACAGTGCCTTGCCGGCGCTAACCAAATATAGATTCCAAATATATGGCTTAGCAATCGGGGGAAGCTGAGCACTCTCTTGATAACTGAGTTTGGAATACCATCAGCCCCAAAGAGCACGAGGTTTTTAGATGAATTATGTGCTTAAGAGTTAATTATAAGGAGAAATTAATGATACTGATAATATTGAATGAGTATGACTGAAAGGACGGATCCGGTTCAGCTTCCGTAGTAAGATGGTTTGAAAAGAAAGGACAAATCGATTCAGTCTTGTCAGAGTCTTTCAGAACAACGTTTTATCTTCATTTAGTAATGGAGGAATTTCCTAACCTCTTTTAGAGGAGGACCGACAGTGGAATAGTTGCGCAACAGATTTTGCAGAGTTAAGCTCGCTGAATACACAAGATTTCCTCTGTTTGTCACGTGCAAGACGAATTTTAGAGACTAATTAGAAAACCTCCGCGATCCTTAGATGTACAGATAACAAACTAGTAGATTTATCTTTAAACTAACTCGTCAATTACTTTAGTATTGACAAAATAAAGTAAAGAACAGAGGATAACGAAGCGTAGGGCTTGACAATTTTAGTTGGCACATATTCCTGTAGGTTGTTGGAAACGGCCGACCTGACGCCACAATGGCTTGCTACGTCATTTATGTCGATTAAATTCCAACGAGAGCTCTATAAAGCGCCCTCGTTCCCCTAAGGAGAACTTTGGAGTAAGCGAAAATACCAAGAACCGGGATCGGAAAGAGTGTTTAGTTATTCAAAGGTTTGCATAGATCATTTGCAGTCCGACCTGAAGACCATGTCGCTGAAGATCTCGCTTCGTTTAATGGCCTCCTAAACCAGTTGCTCCCACCAGGCGTGGAAGGAAAAGTTCTCAAAGCATTCCGGATTGGCAAAATGGGCGAACACAGCCTTGGAATGCCGCGACCAGGACCTCTCAAAATTATGCTAGAGAGCAAAGACCAAATCAAGGCGATCCCATCCCAAAAAAACCAACCTCCGTCACTCACATAAAGTGGTTTATTTTCAACCAGACTATCCCCCTGCGGAAAGGCTGAAACGTCGGGATCTTGTCTTTGAACTACAATCAAGACTAAAGGCTGGCGAACACAAGCTTGATATTTTCAAGGGAAGGTAATTCACAAGAATACTACTTTTCCCTTTAACCAACCAATTGTATTAAGGCAACGGCAGCCATCTCACTAAAACCAAAAACATCAGAGACAGAATTGCCCAAAGAAATGACAGAACTGAGTCCGTAACGCCAAGCGTTCTCACTATGGAACCCATGATTTACCAAAACTTATCAAGAAACGGAGCAGTCATACGAGATTGAAGTCAGAGGAGACGCAATAAGGCCCATAAAATTGATAAATGCAACAGGAAATTTGGCTGGAGCAAAATTGAAGTGCGTGTACACAAATTACCAAAGCCTTTTATGAAAACTTGATGAGTTAAAAATTTGCCTAGCCGAAGTATCACTGGATGTGATAGCAGTAACCAAAACCTGACTGTTGGGTTGCATTCGGGATAGCGAAATAACATTGTCTGGATACCAAATATATTGGAGGGACAGAGAAAACCGACAGGGTGGTGGAATAATTGTGTATGTGAAAGGAGTGCTAATAGTGTCTGACAAGACGAGCAACTTTGCGTGCAGCACGGAAGCCATATGATTGACCATAAAGGCTCTTGGCCTTCCATGTCTGGATGTCCTCACTGTCTACCGGCCACCTAGGATAGACGAAGTCGCAGGCACCCACTTGTTGGAACAATTAGAAAATTTATCCAGTCTACCTAATGTCATAATTATGGGTGACTTCAACGCACCAGGAATTTACTGGAGCACTGTTCAATCAACATGCCCGAAATCGACTTTTTTTGCCAAAAGACCTTGAAGGCAATCCTCAAACAACACGTTCTCTTCTCCACCAGAACACGTGAAGGATAAAGGGCTTACCTTCTTGACCTGGTTTTTACAAAAATATCAGGCAGCATTGATGAGATTATTTCAATGCCTCCGCTCGGTCGTAGTGATCATGTGGTGCTTATGTGGGTACTACTCCTTATTCTCCGTTGCTCCTGCTAGAGAGGAAAAACTGCGTTACGTTTAAGTGAGGAAATTTTCATCAGATGCGAGCAGACTCAACAGACATCAACTGGACATCAATGATTTCGAGCACTGTGAAAGAAGCTTGGGAGTTCTTCCGGAATGCTCTTCTACAACTCATGGACAACCACTGTCCACTCAAGAGTGCCCACCAGAGCAAGCGCCCTGGGTGGCTAGATAGTAACCTAAAAAGAGAAATAAACAGGAAGCATAAATTGTGGAGAAAATACTGCGAGTCTAATCAGGTCACATATTTTAACAAGTATACAACACAGAGAAACAAACTGAGAAGCGTTATCCTTAAAACGCAAAAGAGAATTCGAGAAGACTTTGCTGAAAAGGGAACGCAGAATCCAAAGTAAGTCTTAAATTACCTCTGCAGATGTACAAGGAATAAGCATCAAATTATGATGATCAAGACTGCCATTGGCGCCGTAATTGCTGAAAACAGGGACAAAGCCGATTAATTTTCACAGTTCTACCACTCATTCTACACAAACGACGCAAGGTTCATTCGTCCCTCAGGGAATAACCTGCCGGCTACAAGCATTAGCCACATACTCTTCTCAGAATTTCTGATCCGAAGGGAATTAAAGGAACTAAAAGGGTTGAAATCTCCAGGACCAGATGAGCTTTCACCCAAACTTCTGAAACAACTCGCCGATGAACTTTCTTCACCTCTGTTAGAGCTCTTTAGAAAGTCATTTGACTCCGGAACACTTCCTATCGATCGGAAGCTGGCACATATAAGTCCCTTGTACAAAAGCTGCAGCCGGGCGTCAGTGACAAACTACAGGCCCATAAGCTTGACATGCACCCTTAAAAAGGCTATGGAAAGGATCAGCAAGAGCAAATTCGTGAAATTCCTAGGGACTCATAATTTGTTATCAAACTGTCAACATGGTTTCCGAAAAGGAAGATCATACACAACAAATTTGCTGCAATCTCTCCAGAGCTGGACCCAAGCACCTGGACCCAAGCACACGTGGTTTACAACGCCTTCATTGACTTTCAAAAGGTCTTCAACACTGTGCCGCACCAGAGACTGTTATACAAGCTAAAGAGAAATGGAATCAGAGATAACCTCCTCAAGTGGATCGAATACTTTCTCGTTCATGGGCCAAGAGAGGTCAAGTTCTGCTGCAGTCAATAGTGGGGTTCCTTAGGGTTCATTACTAGGGCCAATACTGTTTCTAATATATGTAGATGATGGTGTCAGGTATCTGGATTGTGAATCAGCAATATTTGCCGACGACATGCAAATCTGGAATATAATCCAGAGCCCTGCTGACGAAGATAAACTGCAGATCAACTTAACTCGATTGGAGGAGTGGTCAAATCATTGGCTTTTGCGCTTCAACGTAGATAAGTGTGAAATACTTCGCTAAGGCAACTCATCTGGAGCTGCCAACAGTAGAAGATATTTTCTTAACAGTGAAGCCTTACAAGACGTGAAAACCAAAAAAAGGACCTTGGTGTGCTGATGACCACCAGCTGAAAACCATCCTCTCACTGCTCGAAAGTGGTCAAGAGCGCAATGACTGTGTTACATGCCATCAGACGAGCCTTTTTGGATTTCGATGAAGATCTCTTCGTTTAGATTTTTGGAAAATTCGTTAGGCCGCATTTGGAATATGCTGTAAAAGCCTGGAGACCCTGGACAGTTCAAGATCAGAACTGTCCCAAAAGATTTCAAAGGAGAGCCACCAAAATTGTTAGGAATCAAAGCTCATTGCCATATCCAACCCACCTAACGAATCTATATCTGTTCACTTTGATTTATAATTAAATGCGCGGGGATATCCTCTAGACATTCCGCATTGTGAAGGCATTAGATTGTTGCCTGGAATTCTCGGACTTCCTAGAATTTGCTGTAACTACCCATCGCCGAGGTCGAAGACTCGGACAAGGCAAAATTGTGAAGTGCGTTTTTTCAGAGCATTTTACGATAGAATCTGAACCAATTCAGACATTTCAGGCTTCCTACTTCAATGTCATCAGCACCATTTATTTCTCCACACAATTAATTAGTAATCAAATAATTCGTATAGAAAACTCTCACTTTACGGGAACTGAGGGCATTCCAAACTCAGTTATCAAGAGAGCGCCAAGCTTACCCAGATTGCTTAGCCATATATTCTCAGTTTATCTTCGAAACGGAGTCATTCCTGACTCATGGAAGACATCTATTATTCTTCCTGTCTTCAAGTCGGGATCTCGTTCGGACGTAAATAATTATAGAGGCGTTCACAAAACCCCGGTGCTAGCAAAACATCGTGTAAAAAAATAATTTTTAATCAAATTCTCGACTTTTGCTTAGAAAACAAGCTTTATAAGTGACTCGCAATATGGTTTTCTACCTGGAAGGTCATGCAATATGTGTCACTTAGCTTTTCTTAATCTTGTCACTTTCCTTCGTAATGAGCAACAGTCAGTAGTTATGATATACTTTGACCTGAGCAAAACCTTTGACAAGGTACCGTACAGACGTCTTCTGGTGAAACTGGAAGCCCTCGGCATCCGGTCTCCTCTCCTTGACTTCATTGGTTCCTTTCTTGTCTAACCACAGCCAGAAGGTCTTAGTTGGTAAGAACTACTCTATATCTCAGCTGATCACGAATGGCGTTTTTCAAGGAACGGTGCTAGGTCCCGCTCCTCTTTATTCTGTACATAAACGAAATTTCAACTATACTCAAAAATTCAAAAACTTTCGTTTTTGCTGACGCTCTCAAGCGCATTTATTCATTTTCTAAAGACACGGCTTATATTCGCGTTGATATAAATATAACACTAATCTACTTATGCTTTCACGTTGGAGCTCTAGTTGGCAGATGGAATTTTCTCCATTCAAGAGTAGTTTCCCGTTTTTCGGCCCCACCAAGCTTCCTGGACCCCTAATATTTCAAAATAGTACACTTTTAGAACGATCAACCATAAAAGACTTAGGTCTAAAATACACGAAAAAGCTAGCGTTATCGCCTCATGCAGATCAAATTTCTGCTAAGGCTGCACAGATATGTGGTTTTATATCACATAATTTCTTCCTTCCGGAAATAAAGTTAAACCTATACCGCATGTTTTTTCTTCCCATCCTGGAATACCGCTGTCCCCTCTTTGAACCGATGAAGGACTCTGACCGCAGTAAGATTGAAAAAGTTCAGAGAGTTTTTACTCGAAGACTTTTTTCTCTTGCTGAATCCAGTATCTCTTATGCGGATAGATGTCAGTTCGCAAACATTAAATTTCTGTGGGCTAGAAGACACGAGGCCGGTCTCTGCTTCCTATTTTGCGTCGACTCTAGCCCAAATCTCCCACTTATTAATGCTCTTATTCCGGTAGATAGAAATTATGCCACTCGTAATTCCTCTATGATCATTTCACCACCCCTTAGCTGCAAAAATAACCGTTCTCAGTTTTTTTGCCTCCAAATGCTTTCATTTGGAATAAGCTTCCACTCAAATTTAGGTTTTTATCTTCATTTTTAATTTTGCAAAACCAAATTACGCAAGCATTTAACTTCGGAAGATATAAAGTCCTTATTGTCTGTTCCTTCCCAAACTCGCAAATTTTTAGATTTTTAAAAGGGTGCTCCTGTTATTTGAGGCCGTTCCCTTGACATTAAATTGGTTGCTAATATTATTTCATTATCCTTTGCAGAGTCAATCTTCGCAGTCACTTTTTCGCCTCCTCTTTTCAACTGCCATCGGACAGCAGTTCTCTACTAATTACTGAAGCAAGTAGCTAATGAACAACCAGGCAACGTTTTAGTCAGGTATATATGCAGTACTCCAGTCTATCTCATTCAGTAGTTCTTTAATTTTGGTATAATCTCACTTCCACACATTTCTCATTCTAACTGCTCGACGTTCGGGTACAGAATAATGACTGTAGTACCAAGCAAGAACGCAATGATCACTTCGTCCGAGGGGTGCGTAGGGACTTAATGCAAGGATCCAATTGTTGTCCCTTCTAATGATTATATCCAAACAGCTTGACTGCTGCCCATTTCAGAACTGCGTTCAAATTTTGACGTGTTTAGTAAGAAACTCGTCAGTTAACAACTGAAGTAATTTCTGTTTGAATGAATATTCCTATCGCGATTAGCACTTCGATACCCAGTCGATATCGGAATAGTGGAAATCTCCAAGTATTAATGAGTGTTTGCTTCGGCAGATTTGCTTTACCTCCGTGATTAGTGCTTCGTCCGTGTCCATCCGCTGTCCTGGGGGTCGATATAACACGGCAATATGGAGGTCCGTCTTTAACAAAACGTTATCCTATTAAGCGAGGGCCCATCAAGAATGTAGTAAATGCCATCTCGTATTAACATTGCGATTCCGCCACCCCTACGTCCGTTTCTATTCATGCAGATAAGCTGAAATCCATCTATCATGATTTCTATGTGTGCGATTTACTCATTTAATCATGTTTCAGTTATAGCTTTGTAGTCATGTTGTAATTAGTCAATGACCAGTTTGATTCCATCCATTTTGTTGAGTAGACTTTGGAAATTGGTGTGCATCATTGTCGTCTTGTTTTGTTGTCCCAATCTCTGAAGATTGTTGGTTGTTTCTTGCATCTGACGATTTCCTGGATATTTTGCAAGATATATACAGTCCCCTGTTTGGGTTCAAATCTATAGGCATGAGGTAGGGCTGTTGACCGGCGTGGTTGCCGTCAATTTCACCGGATGTTCAAATAAAAGGAGGGCAACTTTCTTATGATTTCAAGTTGAGATCCCATTCGTATTTACATCTTTTCAATTCTGTTAGTAGTGTTTTTATTTTCATCCGATCGATGGAAGGGTAATCCGGATGAAAAAATTCCATTATGATTCTTTCATAGTTTGGACTTTCGAGAGAGCAGTAGATCTACCCGCTGTTTGCTTCATAAGACGACTATCAATAGTCTTGGTCGCACTTCATGCGTTTCATTTCTAGTGAGAGGACCCAACCGAAAGTTCTGTTGGATTTCGACTATCACACCAGGTTTGTGTGTATCATTCATTAAGGAGAGAACAAAGCGTTAGAGATGTCCCAAGAAACCCCCTGAACGCAGAAGTCCATGGAAATTTAAGTGATCATAATCTAATTTCTAAAAATAAAAAAAAAAACTACAGAGGCCTCGAGTGGATCACAGTAAATACATAGTTATCAAAAGCATGCCTGAATCTACAACTGTGTCCCCAAAAGCAAGAATACACGATGACGTAGAGTTATTCCAGAGCTAAATTAAATGTCTCTTAAATGAGGACGAGAGGGTCACCGTTCTAAAAGCCATCAGAACTGGGCAAATTAGAGACTCAAACGATGAGTCTGGTCAACCAAGACCACTAAAGCGTGGTCTTCAGAATTATTTAGAGGCCAGTTATTGCTGAGCAGGAAACGTATTCTTCGGAGCTCTCACCCAACGGTTTTTCCGCCGGATTTTCACCTGCCGAGAGGGCTCAAAGTAGAACTTTTCAAAAGATCCAGACTGGGCGAGAGATCTCAAAATCCAGAATGGAGAAATTATACACGCCCAGAGGCCATTCCCCTGGAGAAAAGCTCATGACACTGTGTAAAGAAGGCAGTCATATCACAAAAATACCACTTATGGCAACAAATTTCAGTAAACACATCGACCTCCAGTTCGATCAAAAAGCAGTAGCCTCCTACTCAGACAGTGAATGGCATAAGATACACGACCATACTTACAACCCCGCACCAAATATTGTTCGAAAATCTGTCCAGACAAAGCTCCGTTTTCTTTATACAAATGCGCAGCGTTTGTTCCAGAAACAAGATGAACTGAAAGTATGGATATCCGACGTGCATCCGGATTTCATTTCATGTACATAAACTCGGCTATAGGCGGAAATATTGGATTGCGAAATCGCCATCGATGGATATTTACTCTTCCTTCAACACAGACTGCATAAAAATGTGGGGGAATAGCAATCTACGTCAACAGAGCAATCATATCATCTGAACGGAGAATTGCTTGTCCTTGCGACTGTGAAGCAGTTTGGTTAAAACTAAAGAGGCACGGAGATCAAAATCTAAATTTCTTGACTATATTCAAACCGCCAAATAAAAGCTCCAGAACGTGACAGGATGATGTTCAAAATAATTAAATATGCAGCTCCAACTCAAGACAGAGTAATCACCGGAGATTTTAATGCACCAATGATTGACTGGAACACGTTATCCGTAAAATGTTCCTGGTATTCCTTTAACTATAGGCTATTACAGCTTACGATGAATCTCTTTCTCGTACAGAAGGTAAGATTTCCAACGAGAGTTAAAGAGGCTCAAAGGGTAAATGGCTTAGATCCCGTCCCTTCAAAGGACCCAATTGACGTGAATGGCTTGAGGTCATTCGCTCCGCTTAGTAAAAGTGACTATGTCATGCTGCTGTGGGAATACTGTTTGCACACCAAGCAAACGGAGACTCCTGATGCTCGGTTAAATTATTGGCGCGCGAATTTCTATGCGATGAGAGATGACTTATGGGCACTCAATTGGCAAAACATTCTAATCGGAAATTCGGGTGTTGATTGGAGCATTCTCAGGAGCGTCACAGGGACCCTATGCACCGCAACTGTCATATTAAAAAATTCAAAAAGGCAAAACACCCTGCTTGGTTAACGCGCGATTTGAAAAGACAACTAAAACGAAAGAATAATTTCTAGAGAAGGTATGTAGCAAAAACTCAATCCAATACATTACGAAGAATTTTGCCATAAGCGGAACGCGATATGGTTAATTATCCGAAGATCACGGGAAGAGTATGAGGATGAAATTAAATAACGGCCGTCGGTAAGCCGAAAGTACTTTTTGGCTACATCAATAGTAGGTTGAAGAAGAAGGAGACGGAAAAGAAGGCGGAACACCTTAGTCGGGTTTTTGCATCTGTTTTTACAGATGAAGCGGATTTTAACCAAACAGACTTTTGTACAGGTAGTAAGGACGCAGTCATTGAGGGCCTAAAATTCACAGAAGAAGATATGAAGAAGGAAATTATTGCACTTAACGAAGCCAAGTATCCGGATCCTGATCAAATACCAGCAAAACTACTGTAGGAGCTTACTAGCGAACTCTCTAAACCACTATAGTTTATTTTCCGGTCGTAATGGAAAAAATTAGTGATGACTGCTGGGCCGAGAGTAGTCAAGCTGCCTGACAGTGGTAAGACAAAAAATTAAATTTATAACTATTCAAAAGCTTAAAAAGTAAAAAGAGTCCGTTCTGTAATCGGCGAAACCACGAGGGAGCAATTTTTATAAACTCATTTCATCTTTTTAAGATACTATGGGAGCGCAAATAATTCAGGATATGCTCGTTCATGAAGAGGCTGCCTTTGAAAAATTAATAAGTGCGAAAGGTTGTAATTCCATAGGCCCTGATGAGATTCCAGCATAGCTGCTCCTAGAACTTGCTCGAGAGCTGGCCAAACTGATTTTCTTTCTATGCCAGAAATTGTTAAATACTGGAATTCTTCCTACAGACTGGAAAACAGCCAACATTACACCTCTTCACAAAAGTGGTAGTCGTGCACTTGCTTCAAACTACAGGCCTGTCATTCGGACCACAATATGTTGCAAGGTTTTGGAGAAAGTCATCAAAAAGTAATAAAGGATTTATTTAGAAACCTAAAACCCCTTATCCAATGCACAATACGGCTTTCGTAGGGGAATATCGTGTGTTAAGAAGTTATTTTATACAATGTTCAGCTGGACAAAATCACTCAATGCAAAGGACACTGTGCGTGCGGCTTACATTTATTTCGAGAATGCCTCTGATAGTTTTCCGCCCAAGCGTCTCCTTAACAAGATGAGAATGTTGGGTATTGGAGACAACCTTCTTACGTGGATCGAGCATTTTCTCGTTGTAAATTCGCAAATGGTCTTTTTAGGCAGAGAGCGATAAAGAAGCACAGTCATCAAGAGTGGAGTCCCCAAAAGTTTCAGTGCTCGTACCAATCCTATTTAATTTTGTTCATTAATGATTGTGTCCAGGAATCGCACTGTGAGTTTGCTATGTTTGCGGACAATATAAAAATCTTGAAAGTCATCCACAATTCTGCCGACGGAGACAATTTCCAAAACAATCTTCGTAGATTGGACGAGTGGTCCCACAGATGACTCTTGTCCTTCAACTCAAAAAATGCACCCTGCTACGTCTTGGGAAATTGAAAACAGGTTACTGATCTGCGACCCTACTATCTGAACGGCATGCCAATCCGAGAAGCAGAAACACAGAAAAAATTTCGGCGTTTGGACGACAGAAAACCTGAAGCCTTTTTCGCAATGTTGCAAGGCAGCCCAATCCATCAATTCCATGCTGTACGCTATCCAGCGGGCATTTAAAGTTTTCTATGAAGATTAATTTTCTAAAGTCTTTGGTACGCTTTTAAGGCAATATCTTGAATATTTGATCCAGGCGTGGCAACCCGGGACCCAGCAGTATTATAACCTGCTCGCAAAGCTGCAACGGTGAGTAAAAAATAAGTAAGGGATCAAAGTGAAATGCCACATGAGATCCGCCCGAATAACCAAAATCTCTATCCTCTGAGTTGTTGGCAGATGCACGGAGACTTGATAAACACCTTCCGTATCGCGTGTGGTTTGGAATGAGCCTTCCTTTGCGATGAATTTTTCTAACTTGCCACTGCGAATTATCTCCGATGGCATCCACTCAAGCTTCCTGTGGCGCATGTAAGATTGAAGGTGAGGAGGTATTTGTTCTCCAATCGTGTCGTGGAAACGTGGATTAACCTATCTGAGGTGATTGCAATGGCCCAGGCATTCAAACATGGGCTTGACATACATATTTTGTAGTACCATGAGGAATATTTTACTAATAGTAAAAACAACAGTGTACTACTTAACTCTGCCTACATTCACTTGACTGTAACTTCTTTAGATTGCTTCTAATTCTTGCGATTTTTATGTGACAAATAGGAAGTTCGAAGGCGTACGCCTACTTCCCTCAAATACACTGAACATTGAACTGAAATGTACTGTTAACTATGAGGTCTATTAGTGCACTCTTTTTTATCCTTCAGGGAACCTGTGCTTTTATCCGCACTTCCATAACATATTTTCCAATTTAAATATGTTACTTCATACGTTAGAGTAACATATTTATTTTACGTAGAATAATGTGCTGTTTCTTAATATGGTCTTTAAAGACATTGCTTTTTACCAAAAATTATACTGAACTAATAATGGAATTTATGTTAAATTTGAGGGACATGTGTGGTCCTATACATTCAATTCGGGCAAAAAGTAGCTCAGAGACACCTGTATTCTATTAGTAGCACCGTACTGAAAGTTATGGAAACATAAAAAGGTATGGAAAAGTGGAGAACGACGATCTTGATGCCGTGAAAACGCTATAGGAAGGTGCTCCAGACTGCAACTAGAACGCTGCATTGGATCCAACGTGCGCTTAAAATATTACCCCCTGAAATCTTCAAAAAAACTTCAGTATCTTCGTGAGACCCTACTTAGATTACGGAATGCCAGTCAGGACACCGTTAAATGAGAAAGATATTATCCCCCTCGAACAAGTGCAATGGAGGGCAATGAAGATGGTTGACGGTCTTAAGGATTTACAGTACCAGGATAGATTGAATAAGCTTGAATTAAATTGCCCTGTCGTACTGGCACTTATGTTATCGCCTGCTCTAGGCATTCCGGATTATCCGTGTCCCGGATTCCACTCTAAGCCTGGAGGATTTCATCGAGTTTACCCACAACACGCACCTGCGTGATCACCCGTACAAGGAAAGAAGCGAATGCAAGCGATCGAACCTCGGAGTGTTATTTTTGAGCCAACGTGTGGTTAGACCAAGGACCTCTCTAGCAAGCGAGATGGTTACAACCGCCACAAATTTTGCTTTCAGAAGAAGGCTTCATGGGGTAAAAGACGACTCTTTCAATAGAACTGTGAGATTTTTCTGGCTTTTCTCTTCTTTCGCACGGCTTCGCACTGATCAGCGACAATTTGACTTCAAACGTGCTCTGTTTTGACTCGAACATATTTTAACTGTCTACAACCTAATACTGACTGTAACTATATAACAGATAATCTAATTGATAAGGTCCGCAAATAAAATTGTCATATTATCGAGAAATATATGGGTTTTAATTGCGAACTTGAAAATCCCAAGGTTTCTACCTGTGCCATCTAGGATAACTGCAGTCACGCTTAAAAGCCAGCTTAACTTTGCCTGGAGGTCTTCGCCGAGCACTCTCAGCGAGCAACTTGGTAACAACTTAGCTTAGTCCTTCTAAAAAAATGACATGAAAATATTCCCCTCGCTGAATAGCGTGGCTTTCGTTTCCAGTTCCTTATAGAGTACAGTTTTAATCCTCGATACACAACAGTGTACACCGGGCAATTTGATTTTGTTTATGTTGTATGATTTACCTCGCAAAAAATGCAGGAAGACCCTACCTTACAGATTCATTTTAAAGGCCACAGGGGTGCAATCACAAATGTCAGTTTTAACCCGAATGGCAAACAGCTGGGTATATATAATCTTTGATGTTCATTTTCTTAGCTACGTCGTCAATGGACAGTTCCTTAATGATCTGGAACATCAAACCACAAACAAGGGCATACCGGTTCTTAGGTCATGAGGATGCAGTGTTTTGCGCCGTTTTTTCTCCAAATGGTGAAATTGTGCTGTCAGCTTCCAAGGATAGAACCGTCAGATTATGGATTCCCAGCGTGTAGTGAATGCTTTCGTTCTAACTTAACTTCAGAAAAGGTGAATCAGTAACTTTTCGGGCTCATTCTGCTGCTGTTCGGTGGGTCGACATATCCTCCGACAATATGCACCTCTGTACAGCCTCCGCTGACAAGTCTGTAAAGGTTTGTGAACGATGCGTCTGAGCCATTGCTAGGTATGGAGCATTCACAGACAAAAGTTTGTTTATTCCCTCAACAAGCACGTGAACTGGGTTCGATGCTGCAAGTCGGACGTCTATTATTTTAACTCTTCAGTAGATATTCACCCGACAGTCAGCTGATCCTGTCAAGTTCAGACGACAAAACAATCCGCCTCTGGGATTGTCGAAACCAGGATTGCGTTCAAACTTTCACCGAACAGGGTGGCTTTGCAGACCATCTTGACTTTCATCCTAGTGGGAACTGTTTTGCTTCTGCCGGCACAAATTTTTCGGTCAAAATTTGGGACCTTAGAATGAAACGTCTCCTCCAGCATTACAATGGTATACTTATTAGTTACTTATTAGTTACCTTATTCAACCGCAGGCAATATAAGTATCTGTAGTTTTCTCTCTATGTAATGGTTTCTTAATTGCTTTCAAAAACTAAAATTGCCCCTTTAGTTCTCTGACAATTGGTGGCCGTTATGTTGAAACTTCTGGTCTAACACAAACCGACCTCTCGTATGCACTCGCTTTTTATTGAACGTAATAGGTGTTGGTCTATGAGTTTCAATTTAACTGTTAACGCCCATGCAGACCATAAGCCTGGCTATTCCCTACTTTTTTCTTATATATTTTTAAAAATTAAGATTTTAAATTAGGAGTAATTTTTTTAAAATAAGTTGACCGTTTAAGTTTAAGTGGGTTACTTACCTTCTTTCGTGAGTTTACCTTTCGAGTCTAACTGGAATTCTCTGTGACTTCGGAGTTCCTTAAAAATGGAATAATGCTAGTTAGTGAATAGCCTACTTGTCAGCATATACTAAACTGTGTCGTAGATGGGAGGGCTTTGCCGAACACGTCTTCATAAAACTAGCAAAAATTCTGTGCATGAATTCTGCAAAATTTTCGAAAATTCCTTAGTTTTCGTTGTGCCCCGTCGCTCGAAAAAATCCAAACATTTTGAAATATTTATTCATTTAACTTCATTTTAAATAATTTGGTGGCCTTGGTGGTATTCAAACCCATAGCAGCAAGGGCAAGTCTCGAGTACAGCCGATGGTCTGGCCACTTAAGCTACGAAGCCCCACCTGAAGACGTGAGTTTAGCCTCGTTTGGGTCAAGCTAACCGCCTAACCTACTGCAACGTATCGAATCTGCAAATTTTCATACAGCGGACTGGTTGCCCAAGCAAGATTTACTAAGCAATCAATTTAAAATCTACCAGGTGACTACAAGGTTCACTTAATTAAGTGGTCTCTTTGGTAGATTGCAGTACTTAGTTTGACACTCATTGGAACCGCAATGGCCTTGGTGGATACCATACGCCGCATTAGGCTGGATGATTAAATTAACCCCAATGTAGTTAAACTGGTACCTCCCTGTGAAGTCTCGTAGCTAATGTAGTCAGAACCTTGACTGTTTGCAAGCCTTGCGTTTACTGTCGTGGGTTCGAATGTCACCGAGGTCGCCTAGTTTTTCACAATCTGTTCACATTGGTTATTCATATCTACCAATCACTTAAGAATTTAATTTTTATGCCAACATGTTCTTTGGTTACTCATTGAGATTACTACCCAGGCTGAATGTCAAGGCTAAAATATTATCAGTCGAACCTCAATCTTTGCAACCGATTTCATGTAAAAATGCACTCCGTCTGTGCACAGTGATTGCACTCTGTGCTTGCGAAGGCTTTTTATGTCGAAAAGGTAAAAATGACTTAAATCCTTTCACTCAATGCCGGTTGACGCGAAATCGTCGGTAGTAACCATCCAATGCATGAAGTTATATCGTACTGAAGTTCGCCGACTGCCCAGTAGCATTTTCCAGTGAGGATTTCGTTTTTTCGCTGAGATGTTTGCATAATCAATTACAGGGAAAAAGAAGGAGAGCAGATCACGGTTTATATATGAATTGCCTAATTTTTTGTAGTATTTAAAAAGACAATTACTGCCTTTTGTCTGTGAATTATAACAAGCTTCACCTGTGTAATAGAACATACTTCAGCCGTAAAGAAAGTCAGTTTCCATCCGAATGGGCACTACCTCATTTCGGCCTCCGAGGATTCGACGCTAAAAATCTTCGATCTGCTTGAAGGTCGACCTTTGTATACCTTGAATGGTCACAGGGGTGCTGCTACTGCCGTCGGGTTCTCCTCAACAGGTGCCTACTTTGCCTCTGGCGGCGCCGACGAACAAGTAATGTTTTTATCGTTTTATAGTTTTTAAAATTATATTCACTGGCCATCATCACTGTACAGTCACCCTGACCCTTGTTTACGTCTTTGTTAACTCGTCAAGTCATTTTCTTGGTAGGTTTTAATATACCAACATCTGAGAGATAAGGATAACTCAGTCAGAAAGTTGCGTTAGTCGATTTCATGATGCTCAAAAAGTGCCTTACAAAGCTGAAGATAAAGCAGTACGTGCATGTCGAGCATTGTTGTTATTAACTCTTTTTGATGCCTTTATTGAAGACTCTCCGGATGTCGAAGTAAACTTCCTCCTAATATTTAGGCCCATCAACCCTATTATAAAACCTTTTCCCTTTAGAGTCATTTCTATTGCATTCAAACGAGGCTATAGATCATGAACTTTGCTAGCACTTTCGCCCCGTCATATGGGGAGCACTTTTTATCTATGCGTGAATCAGCTTAGTGTGTGCGTGAGGGAAAGAGATCGAAGGGGGTTGTATGTCATCCGCCTCACCAACATCCCCACTTTCTAAATGCTAGAAAAAAGTTCGAGGCGATTGCAGATGGGCATGATCTTAGCCTCTGCTCTGAGTTAGTCTCCTTCTATGACTATCACCTATCGGTTGGTTCCCCCATGCATACAAACTGAATTTCCATACATCGGATTCAAAGATAGCGTGAGAGCCATAAATATAATCGTAAGTTGACACTCAGTTCGAGGAGGGGCGAATTACGCAGTCATCTGGCGACCTCCAAGCGTCGTGATGTGTTAAAAGCTTGTTTGGATGTTTGTAATACCCCAGGTAGGTTGACTGGATATGGATTTTGGCCCATTGAATATAAAGAAAAAAGTCTGTCACCGTAAAATGATAAACTCATTTGTTCTAATGAGTGGATCATTTCCATCGTATAACTTGAGGGAGTCCACTCCTTTCAATTTATTAACTGGTTCCCCTTATGGTGGAAGTGGCAACCGGGTGACCAACTCTGCTAGCCTGTTTTCGTGTGAGGGATGTCGAGGCCAATACCTGGTTCACTGGATATGGCGGGTCTTTTTATGGAACTCTCTGTCATTAAACTGCCTCTGCCTTAAGCAAACTACTTCCAGATCTCTATCAATCGAACTTTTGCCCTGCTCCATGACCAATTATCGGACACGTGCGAACTTGGTGCCTAGGGTGCGGTCTCAAACCCCCAGCTGCCCTTAGTGAGGATAACGGAGACGTGACGCCACTTTATCAAACCAAATTAAGCTGGTCCAAATTCCAATTTTAGCTGTTGATTCTTTCCAAATTTCGCCATGTTCTGGCAAAACTTTAACTCACTTTTTAGCAGAACGGTGGCACGGCGCGATTCTATTCTTGATCAAGTTTGTTTCCTTTAATTCCACACATTAGTCATTCCCAGCCACTTCCAGCGTAGATGCGGTACAAATCAATACAAGATCCAATGTGTTCACAACTGAGCTGGCGACTTATATGCTGAAAAAAAAACATATGCACTTTGATGCATTCTTGAATTCCACCATGACTATGGGCACTGGTTATTCGTATATTGCATCATCTTAGCTGGAGCTTTTGATCACACTAATCCCGAGTCCATGTTGAGGATGGTGGAGTTTGACCGCTGACTGTCGAAAATTGTATTGTGTAGCGCAAGCGCACAATCGACCGGCCTGTGCTGGCATTCTTTTTGTACAGTAGCATCTAGGTGTTCGGTAAGATATGGCCTGCGTCCCATCCAATTTAATCGCTTATGGTAATAGAAGAAGCTTGATAGAACATTAAATTTTCAAATTCTATACCTGGTGAAAGGGTATCCTTCGGTTTCAAAAACGGCAAGGACGCACTATGCCACCCAACTCGGGATAATGCTTATAATTACCTACTCATTTTGTGAAAGCAGAGGGTGTTTAATTTCGGTTGTTGTGTTCGGCGCAGACTGTCTCCATCTGAGCCATTGTTCCTTTTCTGGCGGTGTTACTTTGACCTCGGGAAATGTTTCCGATGGCATCTTTCTTCTACGACAGGTTATTTCGAGTCAACCCATCGCACCCCCACACGGAAACCTTTGGTAAACGTCTACTATTACAGAGGTCCACTGTGGGCTTCTCGGTTTCCTTGTTGTTGACAATTCTTATAACAGCTGAAATCGACCCATTGCACATCTGCACGGAAGCCTTTAGTAAAATACCACTATCGATCGGTTTAAGCCTGGTTGAGACGGGTTTCACTGCCGGAATTCTCGGTTCTGTCGTCATTTACTTCGCTTACGGTAGCTTCGACTCAACATATTGCACCACCCACGCGGAAATCTAGTAAACGGCCAACATACGTTGGTTTTGACCTAGTAGAGATAGATGCACTGTACACTTCCCGGTTTTCTTATCATTAACGTACAGTAAATTCCTTATCTCATGAAATGCCAACAGAAATTGCGAAACGTGTTTTCGATTCAAACAACCTACTTAAGTAGGGTTGTCGTATTGCTTATGATACAGCCCAATCCCAAGATATTCCAGCCATAGTAGGATGCCTGTTTTGGAAAGAGTTTTTTTCTGACTAAGCATACTCTGTAAAAAAGACTACTTAAGCAGGATGCAATTTTCTCATAGATTTTAATGCTCGTAATAATTCAAGTATATTTTATAAAAACACGCATGCAAATATTATTTCTTTTACTCATTTGATAACATATTACGTCCTCTTCAAATTTTCTACTCAAAGAAAAGGCATCTTTCCGTTTTTAAAAAGTTTCTAAATTGCTGAATAATTTTGAACTCTACCTGTCCTTACACCTGAATTCAAGGTTCCCAAACGACATGCTCTATGCCTTCTGTCAAAGGAAACTCACAAACTTTTCTACGCTTTTAAGCAAGAAAACACATATTTCTCATAAAATGTTGCAGTGGATGTGGATCATGTTGTATACTTTATAGGCAATGTCAATAAATTTACAGATACGACGTATTATGAATGAACATTTCATGGTCTTAAAAATCTCATAATTAGAAACTTTAAAAAAAACGAAGATACCCTTTATTCAAGTATAAAATTTAAAGGTGTAATTTACTATAAATCAAGTAAAAATATTTGTTTTTTAAACAAATATACGAGTTAATAAGAACATCTGAAAATCAACGAGAAAATTGCATACTACTTAATTAGCCGAATTTTACAGCGAATGCTTTCTGCAAAAGGGCAGAAAAAAGCTCGTTCAAAAACCGTAATCTTGGCGTGGCTGACATATCTGGGGCTTATACTGCATGATAATTAATATTACAACCCTAATTAAGTAATTTGTTTGACTCGAAAGCACATTTGAGAATTTCGGTTGACATTTCATGTAGCTTACGACGGCTTTCTTCGAGTAAACCCATTGCACCCACATACAGCTTCTTTTAGTAAACGACGACCATACATCGGTTTCAGTCTCGTAGAGACGGGCCCACTGTCGACTTCTCGGAATCTTTGTCCTTCCCATAGCTTACGAAAGGTTTTTTCGAGTCCTCCCATTGCACCTCTGCACGAAAACCTTTAGTAATCAGTGACTTGACATATTCAACTTTCCATCCCCTTACATCCCACTTAGGCTCCTCGTGCGGATGGGTTAAACTGTAATTTAAAGGTTACGTATGAATATTTATACAATCATAAGTAGTAGAGGAAAAATGACATTAGTCATTACCATCTTCCCGCAATGTATGCGCTTTCTGTAGGCGATAGGCCTCTGACACATGACCTAGGAAGGTATGCCAGGTCACAATTGGCTTACTTCGTTTCACGCCCCTTACAAAGGCTAACAATATTTTCATAGTCTAGAGTAAGATGGCTATACTCCTGGAAGGACCCACTTCTGATTTATTTCCACCGCCGATATCGGCTGCACTGGAAGATCATACCATTCGCATGCTGCTTCCTTGCGTACAGCTTCATCTGTTTGCGGCACTCTCGGGTCTGGGTTGCTGGGAGTACCCTCATTTTTTGAGGTCCCTCAAGCGCACACCTAATCCTGCCTGTTGTCGTGGGCGAATCGACCTGCACGCGTCTACGCCTGGCAATGACTGGTGGAGTCCTTGAGGCTCTACAATAAATTACTTAAAGTCCTTTCGTTTGCTTGTCGTTATGTTAACAATTGTAATTTTTTTATTTTTCTGACAATGCACTGACCAGCTGCCTGCTGCTTTTCAGCATTTATTTCAACAATAGTGTCGCTTGGGCTATCGGTTGCTGGCTTTCTGGGCGGCCTGATTGTGTTCTATCGCAATCCCGCTGATTGAGGTGTCTTGGGTCGGCATTGCTTGCTTAGTCATATAGGGTTTACGTGCCGTTTCAACCCTTGCAATACGATTGGTCAAGCCGGCTCCTTGCTCTTTAACGTGGCACACGTCCCACAATGGCGATTCGCTTCACTGTTCTAGGTGTTTTGGCGTTGATGAGCACAATTTTTAATTTTCCCGCCCAGTTTCAAGGTCTTGAATTGACTTATTTAACCAATTTTTGCGAAAATACAACATTTTTAAATGTTAGAGTATTATCGCTCTCTCCTTACCGTCTTTTTGCCCCACCCGTAAAACCCTCACTGCCACCGGTCCCGTATTACATTTTGCCCTAGTTTATATTCTCTGAGTTGGGTGTCATACGGCGTCCTTGCCCCAAAAAATTTTCAATTCTCAAATAATTTTGACCCGACCTACCATTAAACTTATATTTCGGCCTTCCAAACTACATGCTGTATACTTTTATCTAAGAAAAATCACACATTTTTCTGTGTTATTAGGAAGACATCATGTAGTGCTGATAAGATTTTACAATAAATGTGGAGAATGTTGCATACTTTATAAACAGCATTAAGAAATACGCAGATGCTTTGTGATTAAACCCCTTATGGTCTTAAAAATCTCCTAACTAGAAACTTAATACTGAAAGAAACCCTTTCTTTAAGTATACAATTTTAAGAAGACGTAATTGGCTACAAAATGAGTACAAGAAAGGATAGTTTTGTGCATGTTTTCTATATAATATACCTACATTCACAAGTGCATCGAAAATCGGTGGGCCAAATTCATGTTACTTAAGTGGGCATTTTGGGCCGTGTAGTTTATGCATGCGGCCGAACAAACGGCACGTTCAAAAGCTGCCACCCTGACATGACTGAAATATCTTGGGATTATGTTGCACAATAGTTACAGCTCTCCGCAGGTAACATTTTACAATCGAAAACGCATTCTAGAATTTCGATTAAAACTTCTGCTGTACATCAAAACACATTTTATTGTAAGCATGCACACAAATAGCCTTTCCTGTACCCTCTGCGTTGCAAATTATGTTTTAAAGCTTAGCCTTGAAGAAGGGGTAGCTTTTGGGGTAAGTTTATCTTCTGGCTGTACTAATTCCCTACTTTCTTCAGTATGTTAAAAGTACAAATCAAGCTTGGTTCACCAGTGCCCAGAAAACTTTACAAATCCTTTTACAACACCTCCGTACTCTTTCTGAACTTATTCGTCATCTGCTGTACGGGCTGAGCCGAGTACTTTCTGTTTCGCTGATTTTTTTATAATCTCATTATAATACGGGCAGCTGAACCATGCCTTTCCCCGTTGCAGGTCTTCCTTTGGAAGACGAACTTCGACCAGGTCGACGGTCGTGACTCCGTCCTCCTAACTACGCGTGTGAGGCAGTCGGTTCTGAAGGAGCACCACCCAAATGAGACCTACTGCAGCCAGCGCTACGGCGCAGGCGATGCGGTCTGTGATTCCATGCCACAGGTACCGCCATTCGCGTCAGCTCAGAGCCATGTCACCTCCACCGCCGCCGCAGAGGAGACTCTCCTGCTAGACGGCGAGGCGCAGAGCCGCCGCCAGCCGTACCGGGAACGCCCGAGCCAGAAGATTATTCAGTACCGAGAGATGGCTCCCCACATGGAGGTCGTTGACTCTCCTCAAACTGCGCCGCCGCGTCCGCCCTCAAACATCCCGGCCTCCTCTTCGTCCACAAAGGTGTCGTTTGTCTCCCTCCTCGGGGAGCGAGCCTTTTTCTACTTGAATCCAAAACTGGATTAGCCGGCTTACCACTTCTATGTAACCCCGTGGGGTTACACGTTACGTCGTGAATAGGACAGCAGATGTTATCGAATGTCAGCGGAATGCAAGTATATTACGTACAAGTTATAGATGTGCTATCTCATGAAATGTTAACCGAAATTCGGAAATTTTTTTCGGATAAGAAAAGGTTACTTAAGTAGATTTGCGATGCTCATAATCGAACAGCATACTCTCAAGGTATTTCAGTCACTTCACGGCCACACGCTTTGGAACTAGCTTCTTTCCAGGTGCCTTCAAAATTTCCTGTAAAAATGACTTAAGTAGCATGTATTTTTAGTTGATTTAAATTTTTTAAATCAAATACATACATAAATATTCTTATACTCATTCAGAAACAGATAACGTCTTGTTAAACTATTATATTCGAAGAAGGGGTATCCTCCGGGCTGTAAACGTTGTGCCCTTGTTACCCTTTTATGCAGCTGTTGAGAGAAAGAATCCGAAACTTCAGACAAATGAAAACCATATTCTCAAATGTGTTTTCAAGTTGCAAACATCAATGAAGTATGGTTATAATATTTAATACCGTGGAGCCCAATCCCAAGGTATTTCATTCAAATCAGGAGGCCGGCTTTTAAACTGGCTTTTTTGCAGCCGCATGCAATGACAACACCCTGTAAAAAACGGCTGCTTAAATAGTGTGCACTTTTCCAATAATTTTCAATGCCCTTATAAATGTTAGTATATTTTCGTAAAAAAAACGTGAAAATATATCTTCTTACTCGTTTGGTGGCAAGGGTCGTCTTCATTGCAACTGCAGCTCCTTTACAACCGTTACCCCCTGCCTGTTGCTCCCTCCGATAAGAAGAAGCCGAAAGGTCAGGCAAATAGAACTCTCTTTTTTTTCCAGCCACCGTGTCGCCTTCCTCATTTGCTGTTATGTCATCACTCGTATTGGTTGTTTGTGTGATAATTGGTCGGTCATCCAGCTCACCGACATTGACACTGAGGTCACTGTCTGCCCCCGCGATCGTGTTCTCCCGTGTGGCTAATTACTTTGATGGTGGGGGCGCGAAGTTGCACGCGTTGGTAATAGAAGCGAACGGGCAGGCTCGAGGAGGCAGTTCAGAAAGAGGAGATGCGATCGCTGGGACACGGGGTTTCGGACTCTCACTTGAACCCCATCATCAGTCTATGGCTGTTTCTGATAATGGGTTCAAGTGAGAATACGAAACGTCAGGCCAATAGACTTCTTATTCCAGCGATCTAATTTCCGCCTTCTGACTTGCACTCGTTAGTGGACTGCGGTTCTCCGGCGTAGCAACTGTATTCACTGTACATCCTGCATCGCATTTGCACCTGTTAGCTTTATGTGATGTGCCCTCTGAGGATGGACTTGGGTGTGCATCCTAAACGTAGGATGAATAAAACTGTCTTGACCTATCACGCCTCCTTATTATCAAATTCTTTTTGCAACGCATTTTCGTTTTTATCGCATTTACAGCTAGCTAGGAAGTTATGTAATACTGAGTCAATTTCCAAATGATGCTGTAGTTGCCTTTGACTAAATATATTCCCAGACTTCTATGTGAGTCACTTGATCGGCAAAATCACTACTTAATTAACATGTAGGAGAGGGTGTACAAGCATTAATTTTTCGCAATCTTTTTTAGGAAAGTAAATCTTGTTCGAATTTGGTATTTCAAGGTGAGCAAGGGGTGCCTACTATCCTCACATTTGCTGGTACTACTGAGAGATTTTCCGTTCACCAGGATGTTTATAAGAAAACGCCGAATTGTGTTTTTACTCCGAAAAGAAGTTTATGGGCTGTGGTTTGGAAATCTTAGTGGCAGGTTGAAATTTAGGTCGCGTTTTCAAGGTATCAGTGAAATTTTCTACAACCCAAATGATCCTCCTTGACATATAAAACTGGAAAACATTATTTCATCTGACCTCATTTCTTGGTTTGTTCGGCTCTGAACGCATGTTAACAATTTTTCGAAAACTGCATGCTACTTAATTAGTGGTTTTCTCTGAGTGCGACTTACCAAATAGTTCGAAGGATGTTTACTCGGAACTCGAGTGAGAATCCGAAACGCCAGGTCAATAAGCTTCTTGTTTCAGCGATAGTTTCTTCCGCCTATGAACTGCTTCCTGTTCGCTTCGATCAGATGGAGTTGTCTCAACAAGGTATTTTAATGATAAGCATGCCAATTCTCTCCGGGAGCTCAGTGTCCGGATCCTTTCCTACCTCCTCAACTTAACTAGCCTTCAGAGACGGCTCAAATACGAATGATTCATTTTCCATGCCTGCCTTTGAAATGGTGTCTACAAGTTTGCCGCATATAGGGACACGGGAATAGAAACACCCCGACTCCTGCGCATGATTCCAGGAGGCGTAAATACCCCCGTGTCCTAATCCTAAAATTCGATGCGGCTACCTGGTTGTGTGGTCGTTACGCTCAGTACAACTGAGTAGAGCCACAGACGAGTGTGGGACATTGGGAAGGTAGGCATCTGGTGTGTTTGTTGGTCCAGTGAGCTGATAAATCCTCCACGATGCCGCATATATCACATCAATCAGGCCTATGGACCACGTTTTTTTACAATTTCCCTTTATCTTTACCAATATGCTTCCTCCTAAAATGTCTTCCTTCGGACATCTTGCCTAGGAAAACGAGAAGACCAAGTCCGAGTCGGGTCACCTTCCTACTCAAACACCTCCTGGCTTGGCGGAGACCTTAGAAAACATCCTGACACAGCTGAATATCCTAACCCAGGTAAATGTTTTTTAAAAAACTAAATCTACTTTAAACCATTTCCATAGGCATCGGTGGTAAAGTAGTTATAGCGTGCCTACGTGTCAAGAACCTGTGAGCACACGCCTCCAGACGTATTAACTGGGAGTTATACAACCTACTGTATTTATATGAGTAGCGTGATTGTTCCTGGATAATTAAGCAGCCCGCAACTCAAAGTATGTCAACCGGCCTGCTGATTGTACACACGTACATTTTTAAAGCGCAACGTCAACTGGAGTGTGTGTCTGCTGATGTGCAAGAATACTCAGATAAGACCTGTGTATGCTGAACTTTTCCACTGCACTAAACTCTCGCTACGCTGTCTGTTTTATTTCTCACTACGAGTCATCCTCACGACCTGAGTTCTAAAAGTTGTTGCCCTCCCAAAACACAGCGAAACCTATAGTAAGGACCGCAATTGCAAACCGAGTGGGGCGGATTTAAAGGCGCATGATGGTGCCATTCGCCCGATTACCTGACGAACTACGCATAAACTCTCAAAGTCGGCCTCAAAACGAAGAACGATCGGTACTCTTAAGTTGTTAAGGTTGTCTTATAGCGACCCATCCACTTAAATAGCCCTCTGTACCATTCCTAATACAGAAGGTTTTAGGTGACGCCATTTCCCTACAATTGTAAAGCATAAACTCCTTGGAAACTAGCGGTCATCTCCCGATGTCTTGATGATATCTACCGCCTAATATTTGCTGATCGCCTTACGCTGAATCACCCCTAATTAGAGTTGAAATAGTGTGTTAAGTTCATCGTTTAATCTCGCTTTCAGCTGTTAAATTGCTAATCTAGCGTTTTGCTCATTCACGCAGGTAATCTTATACCAAACCGAAACAGAAAACCCAAAATTTGATCTAGGGCCTTACTGGTTCTTGAACTGACTGCCAGTGGCCCTGCCTGGGTTTGAGTCGTGACTGTCTGATGACAGTGAAAAGTCTGACACGGTCGATCTGTTCTCCCTTTATTTTGTGAGAATCCTTCTCGATAGGGTGTCTTTCACAAGAACGTTTGCCTATGTTTTTCCGAAGATATTGGCTAACTAAATAACATAGATAGTGTTTGGCATCATCTGCAAAATATACAATTTTCGGGTAGTTTATTGGGCTGTACTTTGCTTGTATCTCAACTTTACTACACCCCCTCCCCTGCAGACCGTCTCCATTCTGGAACAGCGTCTCACCATGGTGGAAGATAAGAGAGGAGGCAAGTGACCTGTGTTCCATCCGGTGGTATATCTCTTGTTCCGCCTACACTGCTATCTACGGCATCCACAGACCGTCATGCAGTGTACCACCCCGGTCGAATTCATTCTTGAATGAGCCCATGCGCACATATCTGCATTTTATGTCACGTGTACACCACCACAGCTCTCCATTCCAAAATTTTGTGACACAGAGACCACTTACAGGTCTTGTATATTAAGATGCATTTGGCACCTCTTTCTACCTCTAAGAAATTTATTATCTGTACATGCACAAGATAGAATTATTTGTGAAATTTGGTTTGTATTCGCAAGCTTTCAAATTGGGAACACCTATATCGTTGTCAGGAGAAGTGAGTACGGAGGGGCTCGAAGTATTGCAGTAGTTTGTTGGGATTCGGCGAAACTACATTGACAAAACCTTCACCCAGTAAAAGAGGGGGAACGTTGTAGTATGATAGCGAGTGATTGAGTACGATTGTGGTTCACTGGAGTATAAGGAAGGATGGTGACACAGTGAGATTCCATATCACTGGACGTGGATGAAGCATTTCCCTCGTGTGCGATCCCGTCTTCTTGACGATTGATACTCTCTACGATAGAGTACTGTTTGGTATTACCCACCAAAACCATTTCAGTCGCGTTCTAAATGACGCGGTGCTCGTTCGTAAGTGCGTGCTGAAAGACGAGGTTCCGGGGGGGGTATTGGGTTGTATTCATGAAAAGTGGGTTTGAGTTCATAAATAGTAGTCCGAGGACGTTTACCTGTATGGTCAGCGTACATGTAGGAGCAAGTATTGCATGTGATACGGTAATTGGCGTTATGTTGTTCTTTGGTGATGAGATCCTTTCTTTGTGCTAACGCTCTGTCCTGGGATGACGCTTGCCCGTGCAAGTCAAGCCCTGAATCAATTTGGTTGCCGGGCTATCGTTTATAGGGTTCTTTGCATATAGGGCGCAGAAGCGAGTTCGCGCGATGCAGGTTCCCCATTAGGGCTGGGGTCTGCTAACTCGGTTTGGCGTATGGGATGATTTTTTTTTACCAAGCTGATTGACTGACTGTTAGACCAACCTAACCGGTGCAGGCGAGGAAACTTAATCTAATCCTCTCTGCTGTAGTAAACAAACGGCACGGTGGCAGCGTTGGGACGTAGTTTCAACGGAGACGCACATGATGACTGTGTCCTCAGATTCCTTAGTCCACCAGTTGATTAAGCGCGAGAGTGCGTCTGCCTGGCCTATGTTTGTGGTAGACTGGTACCGGATATCGAAGTTTTAGCCTAGTAGCCTATCACTGAAGATGATTTGCCGAGCACACAGAAATGCCTTGTTGGAGCCGAAAATTGCAAGAAGATGCTTATGGTCCGCTAGAAGGGTGAAATGATGGCGATAAAGCATCTTATGAAACTACTTCACAGCAAAGGTGATAGCCAAGGCCTTCTTCTCGGTCTGTCCGTAGTTGCGTTCCGCAGACGTTAGCGATCTTGCTGCAGGACAAATAGCCTTTTCTGCGTTGTCGGGAAAGATGTGTGAAAGTACGATGCCAATTCCATAGTTGGAGGTGTCCGCTGCAACGACAATCTTCAGATCGGGGTTGAAGTTTGTGAGCAGAAAGTCAGAGCTCACCATTTTTGCACTTTTTGAAAAGCTGCTTGACATTCTCAAGACCAAGTCCCACTTGACATCTTCCTTGAGTAGTTCATTCATCGGATGACGAAGGTGGTGCATTTCCGTAAGAAACGATCTGTAGTGACTCATGAGACCCAAGAAAGAGCATAAGGAATTTACATCTTTCGATGGAGGCGTCAGTATTATCCGGGTTTGGGTGACGACCGTCTTGGTCGATTATGAACCCAAGATATTTCACCGAAGGCATAAAAAATCGCACTTGTCCAGACGCAAGTGGAAGCCATGATCCTTAATTCGACTGAGTACAGTCTCCGAGCGTTGCAACAATTCATCTGGATTTGAGCCAGTGCCGAGGATATCATCCAGCTAGGCAGTGCCTCCTTCAGTGACCGGCAGCATGGTGTCCATGGTTTGTTGGAATATGGTGGCAGCAGTCTTACTACCAAATGGCAAATGGGTGAATTGGAACAAGCCATGATGAGTGTTAATGGTCAGAAGCTCCCGTGATTCTTCGGATACCTCGATTTGGTGGTATGCATCAGATAGATCCAGCTTGGCGAAACAAGTTCCACTATTTAGCTTAGCAAAATATCTTCCGGCACTGGCAGGGGATACTGATGTGTGTCCAGAGCAGCATTGAGACCGGTAGAGAAGTCAGCACACTTTACTGGTGGCTTTCTTGGTCACGATAGGTGCGGTCCATGTGGAGTAGTTAACTGGCTGAAGACGCTCAAGTGCTTTATTGACTACTGTAAATGCAGCAAAAAGAACTAGACGTTTCGGTCAGAAGACAGGTTTTGCATTCGATTGAAGATGGATAATGATTTTCATCTTGGTGCAGCAACAAAGACTATCTTGAAAAATTGAGGTAAATTTCTTCTGTACTGTGGACGTCAGCTTTGCAGCCAGCTGATTAGACTTGGCAGGACACGGTCAAGATGACTGCACACTATTGCAAACGCGACTAAGTGGCAGTTTCAGAAGACCGAGTTTCTCGATCCAGTTCAGGCCAAGAAAGTTAAGATTTTGGCGATTAGTGGGGTAGCATGTTCCCTTGAATTGAATGCCATCAAAAGAAACGTCGCATTAAAGCTCACTCGTGAGCCAGAGAGTTCCTCTGGAATCATCCGACGACGATGACAGTTCGACCGTCGATTTCGACGAGGTCCACCGTATGCTCCACACCAGGTGGTGCAGGGACGGTGACTTGCGCGTGAATTAGTTTTAAGTGATATTAGCCTTGCGCTGCAGCTACCACACTCTCCTCCTCCCCCACCTGAGCCCGGTGTCAAGACAGAGTCAAGAAGACCGGAGATGGGAGAGGGAGCAGGTGGCTGGCGCAGCCGGAGTCTGGGTGTACCACCGCACCTGGCTTTGGATCCCACGGAGTGGGAGTGCCATAAAGGCCACATTAAGAAGGAGCCATTGCAGCGTGACTCTGTCCGCCAGTCAGCCACTCCACACAAAACAAACATTGGGCTGACCACGCGGTCCGAGTTATCCCGTAAGTTGGCAACTTTCCAAGCCACGGCTTTTAGCGCACCATGATAGTTTCAAGCGCGTCAGATTGTTTATAGTGAGGAAAATGCACTGAGCTGTTGACCTCACTTTCTCCCCCACCCCCACAATTAGACCACCATCCGAGCCAGTCAGTTGTCTGAGGTGGGAGTGGGCGCATTGGCTGACGGGTCGGCGTACCCGTCTTCGCGCGCCACAGCATAAACCTGGCACCCATAACGCACACGCCAGGATTCACTAAAGCAGGGGATATGGAGGAGCCCTGCACCACCTGGTGTGGAGCATACGGTGGACCTCGTCGAAATCGACGGTCGAACTCTCAAGCCACAAGCCTTGATGGTCGCCCGTCAAACAACGTGTCCATTGAATCTCCAAAGGAGAACTGAACAGCAAGGGCGTAAGAATAGAAGTGCAGTCCCGTATGCTAACAGCGGTCTTTAAGGTAAGCGAAGAACGTTCGAGCATTTTCAAGGTCGGACGGCGATCAGAACAATCAGATAGTGGTCTTCAGGGGGTAGCTTCCCGATTGGTCCTATGACTCATCCTGTCGGCACCTCACGCACGGCATGTCCGCTGATCGCTAGTGGGACGTCATTTGCGAGGATGTTGTATTCTGTACAGAACTCCTGGAAGAATTGGGCAGCCGGACGAGGGCACTCGTCTGGCGCCGCTAGAGACGCATCCCGAGTGTGAATGAATGGGGATCGTCACAATGTCTTGAGCGAGAGCACGTCTGAGTCGGCCGGGAGTGGCTGATAACCAGACCGCCGCTGGTGAGCATTGCAAAAAGATCCAAACGGAGGAGGAATGGAAGAAAAAGGAGATGCGATCACTTTAACTTGATGTTTGCTGGCCTGACATTTCAGATTATTTCTCGAACCCATCATCAAAAACATTCACAGGAAAAGGTAATGCACATGGTGAGCAGTATTTACAGTTAGTAGTGGCCCCACGATCACATGAAAAACGTACGAAAGTTAGTGTTATAGGTGGCTGCAGCTGGCAAGAAGGAGCCAGGTGGGGAGGGCCTTTGTTGATGAGTTTTGTAATTGAACGTCGACATTAAATCTATATGTCGTGTTTGTATTTCTGGGTTTGAGTGAGGAGATACTGCTGGTGATAGGTAATATTTTTGGTATCTAGAAGGAGATCCCATAGACAGACTGTTTTGCTCAAGTTGAACCATAACCTGGACTTGCTGGGCTGAGGTTGTTTGATGAGCTCCATCTCGTTTCACGACAGGATGTCGAGGTCACCTATGTCGTGGCACCTTGTAGAGAAGACTAGACGCTGCGACCTTTAGGCCCGATCCAAAATAGGAACCTATGAAATGGTACGCCAGTTGGGGGATCTTGTATTCTGTACAGAACTACTGGGGAAAAGGGCACAGTCTTTTCTTGATCACTGTGAGGCTCTTCTTGCCTGTGCACCGATTACCAGGACAGCCAATACCAGATAGCACTTGCGGCAGCCACTGGCCTTCATGCAAACGCTAAGGACGTACACTTTACTGAGCAAACTCAACTCTAGCCATGGTCTAGGAAACCCTCCGTGGACATAATACCTCTTGTTTGCTTCTAGGTCACTTTGGTGGTCTGCTATAATAGAGACTGTCCTTTAAATCTCACCTCTTTGACTTGAGCTTGGGGAAACAGGCTATTATCGTTCTACGGCGGTGGTCACTTCTCAATTTGGAAGCATCGAGGTGGTCACCTGCGATTCTTAAGATCTCTTTTCCTCCCCATCCTTGTCCTCCTCCTCCTCCTCCTCCTCCTCCTCCTCCTCCTCCTCCTCCTCCTCCTCCTCCTCCTCCTCCTCCTCCTCCTCCTCCTCCTCCTCCTCCTCCTCCCTCCTCCTCCTCCTCCTCCTCCTCCTCCTCCTCCTCCTCCTCCTCCTCCTCCTCCTCTCCTCCCTCCTCCTCCTCCTCCCTCCTCCCTCCTCCTCCCTCCTCCTCCTCCTCCTCCTCCTCCCTCCCTCCTCCCTCCTCCTCCTCCTCCTCCTCCTCCTCCTCCTCCTCCTCCTCCCTCCTCCCTCCCTCCCTCCTCCTCCTCCTCCTCCTCCCTCCTCCCTCCTCCTCCTCCCTCCTCCTCCTCCTCCTCCTCCTCCTCCTCCTCCTCCTCCTCTTCTTCTTCTTCTTCTTCTTCTTCTTCTTCTTCTTCTTCTCCGTCACCATCAGCATAACCACCTCTCCGCCTTACTGATTTGTTTACAGCCTCAAAGTTCTTTTCATTAACTACCTGTATGAGACTGCAGTGGAAATCCTCGAGAAGTCACCAGCGGTGTAGACAAATGGCTTACCCATTCTTCAATAGAATTTAAGCGTCAGCCTAGCATCCGCCGAAAATATCACTTAAAATATACTTATCTTCTCAGATCCTCTAGCCGTATAGAGAACAACACGCAAGGCTCCTATCTCAATAAAGTGTTTGGAAAAATGCCATAATGCAGGATTTTACCGCTTAGAAAACGTTTCAGACTTTCCATGACATTTACGTAAGTTCGAATAATTTCGGTGGTTCATGTGGAACAGTCCGCTTTACACACCCTTCTCTGTCCTTCGCGCCATAGTATTGGTGTTTTTCGCTCCAGTTCGCCAGTCCCGTGACAAGATAAGTAAACCACTTGCCAGCTTCTTAAATTAATGACACGCCTGTTGGAAAAAAACGCGTTTGCACCCGCCGCAGATTAAAATAACTAATTTTTGTTATCAAGTAGAGGTGTAAGGGGCCTTATGTGAGAATAAGGTCTTCCTCATAAAAGCCGCACATGTTTGGTCTTCGAATTCGCGCATGTGACAGCCAATTATCGATCCACGTGAGGCCCCATGCATGGTGTTGGCGAGGCGCCATCTCCGTAATGCCGCATCCGGATAGCCGCCCGAAAAGTGGAAAATACACCGACGATGACGTGGAGGACAGTCCCACACTCAGGTCTGTCGCTTCTATAACGCACTCTGAAACGACAATCGATGAATTACTCTTGAAACCTAAACCGACCAAGGACAGTAAAAGGGAAGATCGATTCGACCTGGCCGTGTCTTTTTTCACAGATGCTTACCGATCACGATTGGAGATTAAGTACAAGAGGGATCCACGGTCCGTGCAACTCTATAACCTTTATTACAGTCCCATTTTGAAGGCAGTTTACTACTGTTTTATGGTTTTAAATCTGCTAACTATCCTGATCGAGGAGCCGGCAGCCATAAAGGTGAACGGCAAAGCGCTTCCCTACTACATCCCACTTGCAATCAACGTCCTCTGCGAGGCAGTTTTTTACTGTCGTTGGTTTCACATATTTCTGGTTGCTGATTTAAGTAAGATGAAACACAACCGGTCTTTTATTGGCACCATTGTTATTCTGGGCCTCATGACGCTGGATGACATCACCTATATTATACAGCAGGAGAACCATGTGCAGAATCCCATAAGATGGTCTCGAGCGCTCAGACCAATGCTCCTCCTCACCTTTCCCGAAAACAGACAAATTCGAGCTGCCTTTGACAACATCCGGTGCACGGCAATCGATGTCTCCTCGGTCTTTGCTATGTTCGTTTTCAGTCTCCTCTTCATCAGCATTGTTACACTGAAACTTTTGCAGGGTGAGAAACTTATGTACCCAGACGGAAGCACTTACTTCCCCGACTTTGGCGAGATCGCCTGGGAGTTATACGTCCTGAGCACCACCTCAAACTCACCCGATGTGATTATACCAGCCTTTGAGCGGAGTGCCTCCTATTTCACCATTTATGTGTGGGTTTGCACCATGTGCAACTGGTTGTTTATGGGCATTCTAACGGCCTCCGTCTACAACGCTTACAAGAGTCATCTTGGATCGTTTGTGCTTAGGCGAGTGGTTATGCGTAAAAGTCTCCTTGATGAGGCTTTCACCCTTCTTCAGGGCGATTTCAAAACTGCTGGCGTAGATCGAGATACCTTCTTCCGCGTCATGCGGGTAGTGGCCAGTTCTAGAAGTGAGAAGTCAATCGAGCTCATCTTCAACATTCTCGACCACGACAATACCGGAATTGTGGATCAGAAGGAATTTGCCCGTTTCACTGAGTACTTGCAAATGAACTTTAAGGAGGTTGTACTCAGTCGCGAAAGCTTTGCTCAATTCATACCAAAGTTTGAAAAGGTATATACTACACCACGCTTCCAGCGGTTCGCGGCGATCATTCGGAGCCGACCCGTAAGGATCTACTTTGATCTCATGGTGCTTGCAAACGGGGTCACCATGGTTGCAGCCAACAATACACCCTACGAATACGTGTTCGAGTGGATCTTTACAATCATATTTTCAGTGGAAATTATCCTCAAGTACGTTGCTTCCGGGGGAGTTCGATTTTTTACGAATAACTGGAACATTTTTGATATTGTTGTGGTGGCCGGGGCCTTTGTCGGACAGGCGATCACTCAAACTTTTGAGTACTTCGAACTGAAAGCCCCGACCTCCGTTAGTCAGTTTTTTCTGTTGCTTCGGCTTTTTCGCCTGCTGAAACTTGTTGGTCAGATCCCCATCTTCAAATGCATTATCAATTGCATCATAATTATCTTGCCCTCCCTCTGTGCATACGCCGCTATCTTGCTCATATTATTCTATGTATTTACGTGTGCCGGCATGGAGGTGTTGGTGGACTGTTCCGAGCGCCGCCGAATCACGACTACTCCACTGAAACGCCCTGTAACAATACCAATTTGGTTAATACAGATTTCGAAAAGCTGCATTACTGTTCCCTCAATTTCAACCACGTGGCCAACAGTTTTGCCCTCCTGTTCATTCTTAGCGTGGGCAACAATTGGCACATCTTCTCAAATGGCTATGCTGCAGTGACCAATCGCAGTTCTCGCGTATTTTTCCTCCTCGTTCATTGGCTCTGTGTGCTCCTTGTGCTGAACATTGTTCTGGCCTTCATTATAGAGGCCTTCTTGATTGAATATGACCCCCAGAGCAGCAAGTTCGAGGAGTACATCGTGGAACGCCTGAAGGAGTTGCATTTTGATGCCCACACGGAGCTGGAGAAGCGAAATCTGCAGGCCTACGCAAGTCCCGATTTCTTCTTGACCCGCGAACAAGTTGATACGATCTTCCCCGAAACGGGGGCCGTCGGTGACAGCGTGTCAGCCTTTTACTACATCCCCGATGGTGCATCCATAGAGCTGCTCATGTTTAGGATGTTTGAAGATGAAATTGAGGCGATTGCAGCCAACTACGAGGTTCGACCGAGCATAAGAGCGCGTGTGGTGAACCTTTAACTGCCGCCTATTCGGCTTTGTCAGGTGCCTCGAAAGACGTTTTTGACTGTTCAAGTGCCCCACCTCCTTCCCCCCTCCGCCCTAGTGCCTCACGCCGTTTGACCGAGTCTCGCTTACCTGCACCATTGTCGAGTTTTTCTTCTTTAATCACTTTTTTCTCAACTGCTCTGCTCTATGCAATACACATGCACGTGATAGGCAGAAGCAAGACCACCGTTCATGCTCACCAACTAAAGCCACCCTTTTTCTGGCATTCAGCCATGCCAACGAGCTTTTCATTAGTTCAACTCCCGGGAGGTGATCAATCTTTCACTGTTTGGGGAGGGGGGAGGGCATCGAACTTGTTTCCTGCACCTCACGTCCAGCCACGCCAGAACAGAGGCCTCTCTTGTGAATTAATTTAAACATACGTTTCGAATCCAGCGTCGGTTATGCGTTTCGACAACTGGTGGTAATTTAGCCTTCGGCGATAGCTCTTGAGCTTCAACACAGAACGTAACGCCTATATTATGTTCTATATTCAGCCAAGGTCAACAAACAGCACCCTTACGGTATAACAGACGCCCGAAAATTTTAAAACTGAGACCAAAGGAGACTGGAAGTGTAATTTATGGTTTTTTGTCTTTGTCAGCCAATGATGTGCCAAACACCAAGGCACGCGCTTCAGATCCTGAATCCGAGTTAGTTGATGATTGGACAACGCCGCATTCACGACCCTTCGGGCGGACGTCATGTTGGTTGACATCTAGAAGTTTCAGTCGCATGGCAAGCAGCCTGGCGTGTGGGTATCGCTGACCGGTGCGCCAACCAAAGCCACTGTCTTTAGCGTTAGAATGCCCCAACTGTTGATCGCTAGTAGCCATCTTACCGCTGACACGGGCTATCGCCCGTGTAACACGCGCAGTCCGTTTGCCTACCTTTTGCAGCCACGGACCCCGATCTTGCCTCCGGTCTTAGTGACTATGTTATGAGATCGATTCTAGGGGAGTTAGGGAAGAGCGAGAGACTGCGGTAGATGCAGTGCAAGCCTACAAGGACCATAAAGTACTACACGCGCAAGCCACTATTCCTGCACCCAACCTCTGTTGTGGCACATGATGAAAATCGTCGGAGTAGACGGACAACCTATCAAGCTATAACCGCCAAACTCTGAGGCGAAACGGTAAACCAGTTTTCCATCTTACAACCAGGATTGATCTGAGCACGCGGCCTCCATGTGACTTTGCATACTTCCGTGTACATTTGACAAAACGTTAGTCTGCAGCTGAGCGGTGGATCGTGCCAGTTTAAGCTGACTGAACGCAGGTTAAAACCAAAAGGAGATACGATATTTGGAATAAGAAGTTTATTTATCTGGCGTTTCGAATTCTCTCTCAAACCAATCACCAGAGACAGAGTCCCATATAGGGTTAGGAGTGCAGTATTTACAGCACTTAGTGGCCACGCGACCACATGCGAATTAAAATTAGTAGCTCTCGCGATCACTGCGGGAAGATTATGTTCAAAAAAATTTTGAATGCCAACACCTGATCCTGCTCGATGGCGAAAAAGGTAGCTCTGAATTTTGGTCTACGGCGTCGAAAGGCTATCGACTCCAACCGTTGCAAGACCACCTCGGCTATGCGTCCCAAAATCGGGCAAACACATTGGCATGCCTTTCACATGCCCGTAGCAGGTTCCATCGAATATAAAGTACGTCGTGAGAATAAAGTTCAAGGGTTTAAGGATTTAGGCATGTGTCAGGTGATTATCTGCTTCATTGTATTTGCCTCGTGGGAGTAATTCAATAGTGTTGACTGTCAGGCCCGGCGAAATAGAAGTAAAATGGGACGTGACCTCATGAGATCCATGAAATCGTTTGGCAGGAGGCTTTTCCCTTTAAGTTTCTCAAAGAATTTTATTGAAGAGCTGAGAGTGGTTTCCGAATCAGCGGCAAAAATAAGAATTAATCAAGCTTTTTTTACAAATGATGACTGGGTTATAAAAGCTCAAGAAAGACACAGAGGTTGACTGAACTGTTTGCTTTGAGTTTTCAAGTGGGACAAGGAGGGGCGGGAAACGGGATAGGCGAGAGGAGGGCAACTGGAACCAGACGAGGGGAAGAGGCTGGTGAGTCCAGACACCTCTTAGAAGTCCAGGAATTTAGCGGGGTAGTAGCCCTCCTCACCCTTGGTAGTCTTTATCCAACACCATTCCTTGTTTCCCCCAATTGTCTGAGTCCTTCAGCACACGGACAAAAGTCACCCACCGCTAGGGTCTTGATGCTGGACTCATCGTACTGGATTTTGACTCGACAGCGTACGGGAGACCGCGGTGGCAGGGGAGGTTGTAATACCGTCGGTTCCTGTGAGAGGGAGGAAAACTGATCTTAGGGGGGCGAAATGGTTCATAGCGGGGAGAAGACAAGCCACTTCAGGCCTAAGACCGAAAGGAAGTCATCGGTTGCGCCCAAGTGGGCGTGAAACTTGATGAGGACAACTGTTTAGTTCGTCAAGAGTTAACTTTGGCGGCAGGTTCCTCTCCCCTCCATCTACCATTGTCAATATTGCCAATCAAAAACGACAAGACAAGGATCCTGTGGTGCAGTGGGCTAGAGTGTTGGACTTCTAACCAACAGATCGTGTGTTCGGGCGTCAGGAGCGCTGATGACGGCTAATAAACCAGAAATGGCCGTTCAAGTCTCTCTGATCGTTGTCAGTTAAGGGACTCGTTCGTTTCCAATCTGTCTTGTGGCTCACTTTCAAGCCTTGTCAGCAGACATACAGCGGCTAGTATGATACTGACAAAGACCAGAGAGCCTCGAACGGCCATTTCTGGTTTATTAGCCGTCATCAGCGCACCTGAGGTTCGAACATGCAGACATTCGCGTACCGACATATGGTAGATGTTTATAAGATATTGGGTCGGTCGGGCGACCGAAGGAAGCGTTTAACTCTACCGAGGACTCGTTTAATAAACATATAAATCTGCCAGCTGATTATCAGACCCTGAGCGAAAAAATGAATGGCACAACTGAAGGTCATTCCTGGCAGAGGTGAGTTAAATATGCGGTATATATATATATATATATATATATATATATATATATATATATAAGTCAAACAAGTGCGTAACACACACTGATGTGGTTAGGATCTCACTCGATCCCATTTTGTCCGCCCGCCAGCTAGCTACCGGCGATAACGAACGTTGTGTCATAAGACACATACCGCATATAATGCACAGGTATGTTACTGAGGGTGCAACAGGCAAGACGCAGACAGCTGTTTCACGGTTGTTACCGATCATCAGTACGTCATATACCTTGTGCAGTGAGGTACATAAACAAGTCAAAACAAGTGCGTAACACTCACTGATGTGGTTAGGATCTCACTCGATCCCATTTTGTCCGCCCACCCGCCAGCTAGCTACCGGTGATAAACGAACGTTGTGTCATAGGAAAAATACCACATATTATGAACAGGTATGTTGCTAATGGTGCAACAGGCAACAGGCAAGACGCAGACAGCTGTCACTTATAGTTCGACCGTCGTAGTCCGACGATGTCCACCGTATGCTCCATGGAAGGGTGGAGCAGGGACGGTGACTTGCGCGTGAATCAGTTTTAAGTGATAGTAGTCTTGCGCTGCAGCTACCGCACTCTCTCCTCCTCCCCCACCTGAGCCCGGTGTCAAGACAGAGTCAAGAAGACCGGAGATGGGAGAGGGCGCAGGTGGCTGGCGCGGCGGGAGCCACCCCTGGGCGTGCCACCACACCTGGCTCGGATCCCACGGAGTGGGAATGCCATAAAGGCCACATTAAGAAGGAGCCATTGCAACCTGACTCTCAGTTCGCCAGTCAGCCACTCCACACAAAGCACACATTGGGCTGACCACGCGGTCCGAGTTATCCCGTCAGTTGGCAACCTTCCAAGCCACGGCTTTTTGCGCAACGTGATAGTTTCAAGTGCGTCAGATTGTTTATAGTGAGGAAAATACGATGAGCTCTCAACCTCACTCTCTCCCCCACCCCCACAATCAGACCACTGTCCGAGCCGGTCAGTTGTCTGATGCGGAAGCGGGTGCAGCTGCTGGTGACCTCGTCTACGTGTACTACGTACACGACCTGGCCCCCAAACACAAGCACAAGGATTTCACACAACAGGGGGTTGAACGGCTTACATCTCACATGTGTGAGATAGCCAGAGGTCGCGTTAAGAAGGAGCCATCGCAGCCTGACTCTCAGACCACCAGTCAGCCACTCCACACAACACACATTGGACTAACTGCGAGGTCTGAGTGTACTTGTCAGTTGGCAACCTTCCAACCGCGGCAATTAACGTTACCGCACACTCTTCTCCTCCCCCACCTGAGCCCGGTCTCACGATACAGGCAAGAAGACCGGAGATGGGAGAGGGCGCAGGTGGCTGGCGCGGCCGGAGCCGCCCCTGGGCGTACCACCACACCTGGCTCGGATCCCACAGAGTGGGAGTGCCATAAAGACCACATGAAGAAGGAGCCATTGCAGCCTGACTCTCAGTCCGCCAGTCAGCCACTCCACACAAAACACACATTGGGCTGACCACGCGGTCCGAGTTATCCCGTCAGTTGGCAACCTTCCAAGCCACGGCTTTTAGCGCACCGTGAGAGTTTTAAGCGCGTCAGATTGTTTATAGTGAGGAACACGCGCTGAGCTGTCGACCTCACTCTCTCCCCACCCCCACCATCAGACACTGTCCGAGCCGGTCAGTTGCCTGATGTGGGAGTGGGCACATTGGCTGATGGATCGGCGTACCCATCTTCGCGCGCCACAACACGACCTGGCCCCCATAACGCACACACCAGGATTCACAAACTCAGGGGATATGGAACAGCCATCGCCGTCTGACTCCCAGTCCACTGGTCAGCCACTCGACACACAGCACATACACTGAACCGACGGCGTGGTCTGGTGGAAGCGTCAGATTGGCAGACTTTCCAGCCACGGTTTCTAGGACACCGCGATATACTCTGGTAAATGGAGATTGTGAGGGTGTTGTCGATGTATTGGTGTAGGTAGTGTGCGCTGATGTAGCTTAGCCTCCGGTGGTTTACCGGAGGTTGTCGTGGAGGCGCATGTGTCCTAATAGGCCCATGCGGTGTGTAAATGTGCGGGAGCAGTGAGGGCAGTGAAGGCGGGCGCGTCGACTGTATGTCGGAGCCCCAGGCACTGGTTCACCAGCCTCCGTGCGATGGATTCGCAGGTGACCGACCAGGCCGATGCGTGAGTTGAAGTTGCGGGCGCAGTGGGGGCAGGAGAAATCAGTAGAAGCTAGGGGATGTCCTTCATGGTAGTGGGGGTGGCAGGGGCGCTAAGAATGGCAGGAGCGGAGGGTGTGCATGGTGTATCGGTGTTGTCGGCATTGTGGTGAATTCTGCTGTCATGGATGCGCATGTGACCGAATAGGCCCATGCGATGAGTGAATGCGCGAGGACAGTGAGGGCAGTTGAGGCGAAGATCTCTGCTGTGTGATGGTGCTCCAGGCACTGGCTCACTGGTCTCTGTACGATGCATTCACAAGTGACCGACCAGGCCAATGCGTGAGGTGAATGAGCGGTCGCATTGAGTAAAGCTTAGGAGAGATTCCCCATCGCTGATGGTGGTGGTGGTGAGTGAAGGCGTGCGGTGGTGGGGGGTTACAGGCGATGAGTAGATGGATGTGGTCTCTATGATGGTGGGAGTAATGGAATTGATGCCAGGAGTGAGGGTGGGGGAGTCAGATGGAGGGTTGGCAGAATTTGACGTAGAAATTGGAATTGTCAGATTGTTGGTGCATTGCAACCGAGGATGTCCAACCAAACCGATTCGCGCACGGAAGATGCGTTGACAGCGCGGGCATGTTAGCAGGGCCTGGGCATTGGCGGTGTTGGTCCGGGGCGCTGGTGACTTTTGTGCCGCTCTTTGGCCTTGGCGGCGGCGATCCGGTTTGGCCTCATAGATTGCTGAACTAGTCTTCACTGATCTTCTCCATGCCGGTCTATCCTGGGCGAGGTCCTCCCAGGTCGCCGAGTTGATTTGCAGTTGCTTCAGCGATTTCTTCAAAGTGTCCTTGTAGCGTCATTTTTATCCTCCCTGCCGGCGAGAACCCCTAGCGACATCTCCGTAGAAAAGTCGTTTGGGTAGTCGCTCGTCGTCCATTCTTACCAGGTGGCCGCTCCATCGCAGTTGCACTTGCCTTAATATGGCATGGATGCTGAGGATTCCGGTTCGCTCCAGGACTTCCGTGTCCGGGATCCTGTCTTGCCATTTCAGCTTCAGTATTCTGCGGAGGCAGCTGAGATGAAAGTGATTCAGCTTCCTGGCTTGGTTCGAGTAGACGGTTCAGGTATCCGCTCCGTAAAGGAGTGTCGTCAAGACGACGGTCTTGTACATCTTCAGTTTGGTGTTCAGATGAATACCATGGCGATTCCACACGGAGGCCTGCAGCCGACCGAAGACCTGACTAGCTTTGGAGATCCATGGGCAACCTCGTCATCGATTCTCGTGTTGCGTGTCAGCGTGCTTCCTAGATAAGCGAAGGTTTCCACGTTTTTGAGTTGAGCACCGTTGACATTGATTCGGGGAGCATTGTATTCCGCGCTGGATGGTGGGTGGTGCATGACAACCGTTTTGGCAGTACGGATTGTTAATCCAAAATCGGCGCAGCCTTCGGCGAAGAGGTCCATGCTCCTTAGCATGTCCTCCTCCGTCACGGTGTTAAGGGCGCAGTCGTCCGCGAAGAGCAAGTCATGGACTGTAGTCGTAGACACGCGCGTTGGAGCCTGCATACGCCGACTGTTGAGAAGGTGCCCGTCAGTTCTGTAGGCGATGCGGATACCAGGCTGCTCATCACGGTAGGCGTCCATCAGCATAGCCGAGAACATGAGACTGAAGAGAGTGGGGGCCAGTACGCAGCCCTGATTCACTCCGTTGGTCACTGCGAATGCTTCGGATACCGTCCCGTTGTCAGTGACGCGCGCCGTCATCCCGTCATGAAGCTGACGCACCATGTGCGTGAACCGCTCAGGACAACCAAATTTCTGCATGACTTTCCACAGTCCGTCACGATTCACCGTGTCAAAGGCTTTCGTTAGATCCACGAAGGTAGTGTATAGGTGAGTTCGCATCTCCTGACACTTCTCTTGTAGCTGGCGGGCGGCAAAGATCATATCGGTTGTTCCGCGGTGTCGGCGGAAGCCACATTGGCTTTCCGGGAGTAAGCCCTGCTCTAGGTGACCGTTAAGATGACTGAGAAGGATACGGGCGAAGATCTTCCCGGCGATGTTGAGCAACGACATGCCTCTGTGATTATCACAGAGTTGCCGGTTCCCTTTCCGTTTGTAGAGATGGACGATGGTTGCGTCTTTGAAATCCTGAGGAACTTCTTCTTGGCGCCACATCTCCTGGAAGAGTGTTGTGAGTTCTACCATCAGCCGGGGCCCACCGTCTTTGTAGACTTCCGGTGGGAATGCGTCGGATCCCGGTGCTTTACCGCTGGAAATCTGCTGCACGGCCCGGATGGTTTCTGGTAGGGAAGGCGGCAGATCCAGGTCATTGTTCGTGTCCACTTGAGGGAGCCGGTCAATGGCAGCATCGGAGATGGCTGATGAGCTTCAGAAATTCGATTTCTCTGTCAGCAGTGTTGTGCCGTCAGAGCTGAAAAGCGGTGCGGACCCCTTGATACACGGGCCGTAGATGGCCTTGATGGCTTTGAAAAAGTTTTTCATTTCATTGCGGTCCGCATACCACTGGATTTCCTCAGCCTTTCGGATCATCCAGGCATCCTGCATCTCCCGGAGCCGTTGTTGTACAAGGCGCCGGCATCTGAAAAAGGCTGCTTTGGTGGCGTCAGTCCGAAGGTCCACGAGTAAGTTGCTGATGTCGGCGTCATTGTCGTCAAACCAGTCCTGGTGTCGACGGCGTGCGCGTCCGAGGACATCGAGGGCGGTGGACTGGATGACATTTCGCAGTTTACACCATCGTGTCTCCACGGTGCCGTTATTATCTGGAGCATGCAGGTCCTCCAGTTTCTCAGTTAGTTGGTTGCTGAAATCAAACAGTGAGCAGGCAAATTTAATAAAAGAGTATTTAACTTACATGGCGGCCTCTTACCTTGGGACCTTCGTCGGGGTTGTAGTTGGAGCCTCATCTGGGAGATGACGAGGCGGTGATCTGTCCAACCAGTGGCATCGCGGATCGCCTTGGTTACCAGCACGTCCTGTCGATCTCGCCTCCGGACGAGAAAATTGTCCAGCAGATGCCAGCGCCGCGACCGAGGGTGCATCCACGTGGCCTTCTCCCGCGTCGGAAGGCGGAAGAAGGTGTTGGTCAGCAGGAGACGGTGTTCCGCAAACGTGCGCAGAAGAAGGAGGCCGTTATCGTTACAGCTACCGAGAACGTGGGGACCCAGCACTCCCTGCCAGATAGCGTGGTCCGTCTCGACGCGGGCATTGAAGTCACCAAGGACAAGTAACTTTGTCCTCTTTCAGCACAGTCGCCAGCAAGGCGTGCAGGTCCTCGTAGAATTTTGTCCTTCTCCGCATCAGAGCTCGTCATTAGGGGAGCGAAGGCGCTGATGATGGTGGCGAACTGGTCTTCCCGAAGAGGCAGGCGGAGGCTCATCAGGCGATCATTTATACCCTGCGGTAGACAGGGCAGACGTCCCACGATGCCGTTCTGAATGGCAAACGCGAAACCAGCGTCGCGTCTCTCTGCCTTTGGTCGGCCGCTCCAGAAGAAGGTGTAGCCGGCACCCACTTCCTCCAGCTGACCCTGCTCAGAGAATCGGGTCTCGCTGAGAGCAGCAATGTCCACCTTGTAGCGCGCCAGTTCCCGAGCGACTAGCGCCGTCCTTCGTTCCGGCCGGTTGCTCCTAGGATTGTCTAAAAGGGAACGAACATTCCAGGCTGCTAGTGTGAGTGGACTCACCCGAGCAGCCTGGAGGGTATGGCGAGGGGATGGGGACGGGGGGTATTGTTGTTTGTTTGAGTTTTACGACCGCGTAATTTTGCGATCTGCGAGCCGCGGCCGGCTGCAGAAGACGTGATACCCAGCATTTGTTTAGGGCACCTTTTCTAGCCCCTTCCTCCGCGAGGAGGCAAGCAGTGCTGTCCCTAAATAGGGCTGCTCAGACATCCCAGACGGCTGCCGAACTCCACTATGGATTACGGTTTTGTTTTAGTGGGATAACGACCCGAGTTAGCCTGGCCCGCTTCGGGGTTGCTGTCGCCCCCACCGTAGGACTTTTTGAGAGGGGGGAGGTTGGAAGTTCGGGAGTCAGACATACCGGGTGTGGAGGCACACACAACACCAGAGACTCTCACCTGGTTTAGCCCGCCGGTCGTGACGGTTGCCTGGGGTGTGGCCGCTGGGAAGAACCCAACCTCGAGGAGCCACAGGTGAGAGTTGGGCACCAGTTAGAGGCGGCCACAGGAGCATTCACCACCTGTACGAGACGAATGGAGCGACCAAATGCTATCTGTGTGGTGCTACCCCTAACTAGTACCCCTGCACCCATCTTCACTTATACACACACCTGGAATGCGGAATTTTGCCTTCAATTATGAATCGATCTGTTAGTACAAATCAATCTACGACTCTGAACATTCGAAAATGTAGAATTACATTAATAACAAGGACAAGGGAGACCGGATGGGTCATTTTTGGCTTATTAGCCGTCATCAACCAGTCATACCCAACCCCAGGAGGGCAACCTCCAAAACCTTGGCTCAAGAACATAATTGTACTGCTGTAGTACAAGCAGATATATTTAAAAACGGTTCAGAGTCACCATGTTGGTGCCATCGCCGGGCTTTAGGGTAGCTTATAGGCTGGGAACCGTATAGGACCTCAGCCCTCTGCGCCCTGGTAGTACTGTTGCCACTAGTCCGTGTCGGCCATTTCTAAAGTCCACTAACCGTATCTTTGAAAGATTATGAAAGGCTGGAGTCTCCCGTCGCAAAGGTATTTGATGCTGCTAGGGGAAAGTTGGGTTCGGTAACTATCCAGCAGCCTGCAGGGATTAGAATTTTTGCCCTGAATGATGACGATGGAGTAATGTTACGCAGACAAGAGGACGGCAGCGCAAAAATGGCTTCAAAGGTGACTAATGAGCAGAACTAAAGATAAATATTTTCATTGTTTCGATCATTTAAAAATGGTGATGCGGAATCACAAAGGTGTCACATTTTTACCGAGTTGACATCAACTAAAAGCGAAAAACGGGCAAACGACCCAGAATTAAAGGGTTCCTTACACCTTTGTGCGCATTAAATAGCTTACATATTTGTGGGCCATAATGAACATGTGTGGAACAGAGTTCTCAACATCAAATATGAGCTGCGAGCTGTTCGGTCGACATCCGAATTTGTCAAGGGTAGTCTTGCGTACTGGTTCACACTTTTTGCCCAAAAGGATGCTCTCCAGTGTGTCCTCAGAACTGGCAAAAACGATGGCCTGATACAGAGGACCAAAACCTGTGGCAGCATTAACGTCATCATTGGATCCACTTAAACTGGAGTCTGCAGCAAGATTGGTAGATGAATTGAGAGGCTTGCGTCTGGCAATACGTGAGCGAGAGCTACCATTAATTTCCTCAGCCAAAGGCTGTCCGCCAGCAGCCTTCTGCTTGGTTTTCCTAGTGCTGAAGTAACTCAGGCCAGTCACTGGGCTAGAAAATTCGTCCAGGATGAGGCGCCGACAGTGGCGATCAGAAGAGAGACAGCTGTATATATATACCGACATATGGTAGATGTTTATAAGGTATTGGATCAGTCGAGCGACCGACGGAAGCGTTCACTCTACCGAGGACTCGTTTAATAAACATATAAATCTGCCAGCTGATTATCATACCCTGAGCGAAAAAATGAATGGCACAACTGAAGGTCATATATATATATATATATATCGCCCAGCAACTCACAAAAGAAGCTGTGTCCGAACTCTTTTCCACCCGGGCATACCGTTACTGCAACAGCGATGATATCCTAAAAAGAGCTCGCTTACCTATATCGGTTGTTTCGGTGTAACGGGTATCCGGTTAGTTTTGTAAAGAACTGCCTCAGGCACCAGAGCACAACCGCAAGGGCCCATCTAAACGGAGAAATTGCGGCACGAAAATTCTACTCCCCTACCTTATATGAAGGGGGGCCTCTGAGGTAATCGCTCGGCAGTTTAATCGCCTTGGTATACGTCGCTCACAAGCCAGCATCCTCACTTCGCACCACACTATCCCAAATAAAGGATCCCATCCCCGAAAAATCAACAAACCAACGTAATTTATCGCATCCCGTGCGCAAATTGCTCTTGTGTATATATTGGGCATACGGGTCGACGCTGCACATTAATGAACACAAACAGCCGTCCGCCGCCGAGACCCTTTGTCCCTCGTCTTTGCGCACGCACTCGAGTGCGACCATCGATTCAATTGGGATGAAACTGAGGTCGTCGCCATGGCCAACACAAAAGGAGCGGGGAATTCCTCGAGGCCTGGTACTCCTGTGCGGGCGTATCAACCGCCATGTTGACCTGACATCCATTATGAGGGTCTACGTTTGCGACTCACCGCCCCGTCTAAATGCCACATCAACTCACCGGCAAAACCAGCCACCCGGAATCCAACTCGATCCACCATCCACCCTCCCCTAGCACCGGGACCCGCAGTTGTTCCACCTCCCCTTCCCCTAGCTCACAATCTAACATGACTCACCTTTTTACAAGCCAATGGTCTGTCGGTCCTGTCAGCCTGCCCGATCTAGTGCGACATCTCTAGCACTCACTTTTATTTATTTCTGTCTGACGACGGTTGGTGTGGACCAGCTCGAAAATTCACGAGTACAACTCTGCATTTTCCGAAGAACCTCCCTCTTTTTCATTATATCATCCTCGGAATGCATACTATCTCTGATCTGACATATATATATATATATATATATATATATATATATATATATATATATATATATATATATATATATATATATATATATATATATGTAAATTAAGCATGGGCAAAAAAACGCGAATGAATACTCACTGTATAGTGTGAGGGCGTTCGGATTCTTGAAATGCATTCCTCTGCTTCGATTTTTATCTGATTCATCAGTTTTTCTTTGTTGATTGGCAACTGGAATCCTGCCTGCAGAAGAACGGGATCTTTTGGTCATCAGGCTTATCAAATCGCGAGCATGGGCCTTCTGTGAATCGTGTAGGCGATTAGGTCGAACAAATAAAACCCTAGTGAGGGAAAAGATTACTGATGCCTTCTTATGCTGGGAAACTGAAAAGAAATTGCTCTTTTGGGAGAAGACCACTTGATATAGCCTAAAGGAACGTAAAATCGGGATCGCGGCTACTTTGAGTTAATCCTGTTGGTAGAAGTACTCATTGTAACGAACGCCAAACTTTACAAACATACAACGCCGACAGCGAGGTGGTCTTCGTTTTCAGGGCCAAACTATTCAGAGGTTGCCATGTGGTGGACACGGTAGGCTAAGGGCTAGAAGATAGATAGAGTTATAACAAAGTAAAATTGCTTCCAGTGACCCCCTCTGTGTGCGTTTATCGCCCAAGTCGCTCCTGGCCGACTGAGCCGGCGATGACACGTCTAGGGCAGGGTGGGACACTGGGAGGGCACGAAGGCCACATTTCAGGCAGTCTATCATGCACCGGTAACCTATCCGAAACAACCGGGACGGAGTATGCTTGCAATAACAGCAGCTTTGACGGTCAGATTAAAGAAACATAATCGTGCAGGCGGTGAATTTACCGTGGCCAAAGCTAACGAATAAGGAGGGAGGCTAGGCACACACAGAAATCGTTCAACTGCGTCCTACACTGTCCCCCTACCCCCCACACCGAGGGTGACGCGCTCTTGAGCCCCAAGGCACAACGGGATGGTGAAGGAGCATCCCCCAGCGTTAACATTCTCAATCGGAACCGGCAAGATAATAATATTGTGACGCAATGGCTTAGCGCGTTGGACATCTAACCAATAGGTCACGAGTTCCAGCCTCGGTGGCACAACACCTGAGGCTCAGTATGGCTGACTGAGTACGACTAATAAGCCAGAAATTGCCATTCCAGTCTCCCTTGTCTTTTTCGATAATGCAATTTTGACTATATCACTAGCCGCTATATGGCAGTTGGCAAGGCATAACGGGACGAGTGAGTCACATGATTGATTATTGAAAGATAGGCATCCGATGAAACATAATTTGAAGTATGCATACATTGGACACCGGGCAGAACTTCGCATGGGACTAAACTCGCATAGTTGCGGTGAGCCCTTACATGAAAGGTTGAAATTTCCTCGATGCTATGTACCCAGACAAATCCTGTATCAAGCAGAATATTGAGTTAGATGCCGCATACAAACGTTTAAGTCAGAACTGGAAGAGACGTGAGCCAATCCTAACAGGATGAGGCACATGACGACAGCCTATTAGCGAAAGTACCACGCCATTATCAATTTGTAACTGCACGTACGATGTGGGTTGACGACCAGGGGAACCCTCATCTAACAGTTACACATTGAAAGCTCTTTCTGAAAGAACGCATCAGAGTTCTTTATATATTTTTATAGGCATAATGACATTACCGACAAAGACAAGGGAGGCTGGAATGGCCATTTCTGGCTTTGTAACCCTTTTCAGCCGGTCAGACACAACTCCAGGCGCTGCAGCGCCCGAGGCTCGAACTCTTAACCTTGTTGGTTAGAAGTTCAACGCTCTATCCACTGCTCTGATGCGGTGAAGGACGAATTATACGAAGACCTCCACACCCTGCTGGTGACATTGCCGAAGGTGGACGAGTTAATTGTCCTTATTGACTTAAAAAGCCCGCGTCGGGACGGACCACGCTGCCTGGCAGGGAATGCTGGGTCCTCACGGTCTCGGCAGCTGTAACGATAACGGCCTCCATCTTCTGCAAACGTGTGCGGAACACCGTCTCCTGCTGACCAACACCTTCTTCCGCCTTCCGATGCGGGAGAAGGACACGCGGATGCACCCTCAATCGCGGCGCTGTCAGCTGCTGGACAATGTTCTCGTCCGGAGGCGAGATCGGAAGGATGTGCTGGTAACGAAGGTGATCCACGATGCCGAGTGAAAAGAGGAACCGGTAAATCTGTGATACTCACAGAGGCATATTGTTGCTCAACATCCCCAGGAAGATCTTCACCCGTATCCTTCTCAATCGTCTGAACGGTCACCTAGAGCAGGGCCTGCTCCCGGAAAGCCAATGTGGCTTCCGAAGATACTGAGGAACAATCGACATGATCTTCGCCGCTCGCCAGCTGCAAGAGAAGTGCCAGGAGATGCGGACTCACCTCTACACTACCTTCGTGGATCTGACGAAAACCTTTGACACGGTGAATTGTGACGGGCTGTGGAAACTCATGCAGAAATTTGTCTGTCCTGAACGTTTCACGCATATGGTACGTCAGCTTCACGATTGGATGATGGCACGCGTTACTGACAACGGGACAGTATCCGAAGTATTCGCAGTGACCAACGGAATGAAGCAGGGCTGCCTCCTTGCACCTACCCCCTTCAGGCTCATGTTCTCTGCCATGCTAACGGACGCCTACCATGAAGAACGCCCCGGGATCCGCATCACCTACCGGATGGACGGCCGACTCCTCAACCAACGATGGATGCACTTCCGGTCGCTTGTCTCCACAGCTACCATTCACGAACTTCTCTTCGCTGACGACTGCGCACTCAATGCAACGACAGAATAGGAAATGCAAAGGAGCATGGACCTCTTCGCTGCGCCTGTGACAACTTCGGACTTCGCATCGACACTGAGAAAACGGTTGTGATGCATCAGCCACCACCAATACCATCTTCACGGTAGTTTACGTCAATGTCAATGGTGCCCAACTGAAATCTGTGGATACCTTCACGTACCTGGGCAGCAATCTCTCCAATCTCACCAAATTCGACAATGAGATCGCCCATAGGATCGCCAAAGCCAGCCAAGACTTTGGACGCATGCAGAACGTCGCCTGGAATCGGCACGGTCTCCACTTCTGCACCAAACTCAGGATGTAAAAACTGTAATATTACCGACGCTGCTGTATGGAGTGGAGACGTGGACGATCTACCAAAAGCAGGTGCGGAAAGCACAACCACTTCTACCTCAGCTGCCTTCGAAGAATACTAAAACTGACATGGCAAGACAGGATACCGGACACGGAATTGTTGGAACGAACAGGCCTTCTCAGCATTTATGCTCAGGTAGAACAACTGCAACCGCGCTGGAGTGGCCACCTTGTGAGGATGGACGACGAACGACAACCGAAAAAGAATACTTCGATGGAGATGTTGCCATTGGTTCTCATCGACAAGGGGGTCAAGTACGACGCTACAAGGACACTCTGAAGACCTCCCTGAAGCAAATGCAGATCAACCCAGTGACCTTGGAGGACCTCAACCGGAACCAACAGGCATGGAGAAGGAGATTGAAGACAGAGGCAACAATCTACGAAGCCAACAGGATCATCGCCGCCAAGACCAAAAGAGTGGCAGGAAATTCACCAGCACCCCGGACCAACACCGCCAAATGCCCAGGCCCTTCCAACATGCCCACGCTGTCAACGCAACTCCCGTGCGCGAATTGGCCTGGTGAGACATCTTCTGACGCAATGCACCAACAATCCGACAATTTCAACTTCTACGTCAAATTCTGCCAACCCTCCTTTCGGACTCCCCACCCTCACCCCTGGTATCAATTCCATTACTCCCACCATCACAGAGACCACATCCAAATACTAATCACCTGTTACCTCCATTACCACAACAACCACCACCATCAGCGATGGGGACTCTCTCCTAAACTGTCCTCATTGCGACCACACATTCACCTCACGCATCGGCCTGTTCGGTCACTTGCGAATCCATCATACAGAGACTGGTGAACCAGTGTCTGGAGCACCAACACACAGCAGAGATCACCGACTCCACTACCCTCACTGTCCTTGCGCATTCACTCATCGCATAGGCCTATTCGGTCACATGAGCATCCATGACAGCGGAATTCAACGCATTGCCGACGACACCGATACCCCATGCACACCCTCCGCTCCTGTAATTCTTACCGCCACTGCCACCCCCCACTACCACGAATGAAATTCCCCCAGCCTCTCCCGATTTCTCCTGCCCCCACTGCGTCCGCAACTTCAACTCACGCATTGGTCTGGTCGGTCACCTGCGAATCCATCGCACGGAGGCTGGTAAACCAGTGCCTGGGGCTCCGAAATACTGTCGACTACGCCCGCCTCCACTGCCCTCACTGCTTCCGCACTTTTACACACCGCATGGGCCTTTTAGGACACATGCACCTCCACGACAACGTGCGGTAAACCACCTAGCAGTCAGTTTAATGTTTGTTGTATGGAGTGGAGCATACGGTGAACATCGTCGGACTACGACGGTCGAACTGTCGTGGGTGCGTTTGTGTGGGGGTGGGAAAGAGATTGAGGTCGACAACTCAGCGAATTACTATAGAAAATCTGACGCGCTTCAATCTATCACGGTGCGCTTAAGCCGGGCTTGTAAGGTTGACAAATGAAGGGAACACTCGGACCGCGTGGTCAGCCCAATGTGTGTTTTATGTGGAGTGGCTGACTAGTGGACTGAGAGTCAGACTGCAATGGCTCCTTCTTAATGTGGCCTTTATGGCATTCCCACTCCGTGGGATCCGAGCCAGAAATGACGGTTCGCCCAGGGGCTGCTCCGGCCGCGCCAACCACCTGCACACTCCCATCTCCTGTCTTCTTGACTCTGTCGTGACACCGGGCTCAGGTGGGGGAGGAGGAGAGGGTGCGGTAGCTTCAGCGCTATTTTAATATCACTTTCAACTAAACCACGCGCAAGTCACCGTACCTGCACCACCCTGCCATGGAGCGTACGATGGACCTCGTCGAAATCCTCAGCCAGGAAACGAAACCAATAAAAGTCAGCTATTGTTGAACTGCCAATCAGGATTCAACTTACCTGATAATTTGTCAATCGAAGGGTGGTGGACTGTAGAGCGGTCTGCACGGCCAGACCGTAAATTGACATACAGGCATTAACTATATCTGTGGCATGCTGTAGTAAGGTGCTGAAGCTGACTGTCAGGTGTTCCTTGCTGCGAGCGTAATCAACGATTACTTTCATCCGCTGGTTTTATGGACCTGGGAAACTGGAGGAAGGATGTGGTATAGACAAAGTATTAAGAACAGGAAATTGAGCGAATGGTTTTTGAGATCTCAGTCTGTCAGGATATTGTGTTCAAAATAGACAGTTTTTGAACTCAAGGACTGCTGGATAGTCGATTTGGTTTATGATATGTAGCTATGAGTCGGTTGTCAAGGGATCGCCGTTTATCTAAGCAAAGCGAAGACACCAGTATAATAACTAACAAGGCAAGCAAGCAGGCCTATTCAGATCCTGTTAACTGCCTAGCAGCTAAAACCACCTGAGGTAGCGTTTATTTTGTTTACTGCCCGTTTTCCTTTGCTTACTTGGTAAATGTGGCAAGCGAAATTGGGCAGGCATTTCCTACCGATTTGTCATTATCAGACAGACAAGTGGTCCCATGCTCTCACACCTGACCAGGAATATTTAGCCAGGATAGGTCTGTGAACTCAACTGCCATGAAACTTGCACTATGCTAGGGTGGGATAACGTCTGACTTGGAACTGCTCAATATTAATGGACTCGGGTGTAAATCTCAGGGTTCCAGCTCGTCGACGGGGTATGGTTGGCGGATGAGGACTAATAAACCCGAAATTATCCTTCCAGTCTCTCTTGCCCTGTGTTGACAACACCTAAGCGAAACCTCCGGTCTTCTTGACTTCGTCATGAGACCGGGCCCAGGCGTGGGAGGTCTACGCCCACGCACGCGCAAGTCACGCGCTCGCTTACAGTCTGCTGTGACGCATATGGTGGACATCTCCGAACTCGAAAGTCGAATTATTATTGTGAGGAATGCATCGATATGCCGTGGGAATGAATTCCCAGTGCCGGTCTCGTTCGCTATTTCCTTTGCCATGCACTAGTCGACTATCTGAGCCTTTCAACCAGCTTGGCTTGTAGCCGAGAGGCGTCATTACGATGCATTCCCCATTTGTTCAATTCGCCGCTGTGCCAAGGTCATTTACCCTTGTGACGAATGGCTCCAGAAGCAAGGACCTTACGGCAGTTGGACCGTCGATGTCGATGATGTACACCGTATACCCTATAACAGGGTGGTGCAGAGACGGTGACTTGCGGGTGGATTAGTTTTAAGTCATATTAGACTTTCACTGCAGGTACCGCACTCTCTCTCTTCCTCTCTTCCATTACCCGTCTGTTTCCGGTATCAAGACAGAGTCAAGAGGACCAGAGACGGGGTCAAACGCAGGCGGCTGGCGTGGTCGGAGACTCCCCTGATCGTTCCGCCGCGCCTGCATCAGATCTCACGGCTTGGGAGTGCCTTACATGGTCAGAGTTCCTGGTTAGGCGTGAAACTGCCTCTGTGCGTGCCACCGTGCCCCACATGTTCGGTATTTTTTATGTGAGATTAACCCAAAGAACGTCTGCCGTCCTCTTATCTGGCTCGCATGTTGGCCCAGCGCATCTACTACGCGGCCCATTTGGGGGCACAAAAAGAGAGATGTCAGCAGCACCCGGTATCCCTAGCTGGGCCCAACGTAGCCTAACTTCGGTGACTGGACGACAACCGGTGATTTCTACGTGGTATGGTATCTGGCACCTTACACCTGGCCGACTACAACATGTCCTCCCACCACAGCTGTCCATGTCCGACTGGAAGGTGCCATCTTTCGGCCAGTGTGACCACTTGGAAAAAGACACTTGAACCTTCTCCCACAAACGCATAAACGCAACTGACAACACGACCTCTATCCCGGTCAGGCCCGAACTGAACATTATAAGAAGAAGTCCTGGCGAGCCAAGGGCATTTGCTGTTGCCTGAGGTAACCCCTCGGGGTTTTGTGCCCGATTAGGCACCACTTGATGTTTTCTGTCTTATTCTGATTATGACCACTTTAAATGGTGATTGTGACACTTCAAAGAACAAGAATTGCTCAGCCCGCTGCTACAGGCTGACGCGAGGCGAAAGCCCACCCTTAGGGTGAGCCACCAGACGCATGTGTGGTAGTAGGTATGGCCTCGCACGATCGCGGCACTGCCCGATAAGCGCGTGCAGTGAGACCATCTGACCTGTCGTTTGGGTCCAGCAAAACGACAGCCAGCTCCCTGTGGCGCAGGAGACGCGCCCAGGGTAAAATAATATGTGCTTACAGTTGTGGTACAGTGATTAAAACATTTAGCAATGCTTACCAGTAAAAAAGACTATACAAATCAAGTTGTGAAATCGAGAAGCATGGTAACAAACCGCAAGACCTTACCCTGAACGGGTCGTGCTATTCTTCGGGGCAATCATCAATCGTCTCTGCATTTGCAAGATCAGCTTTTAAACTACAAAAAATATGCCCAATTCATAGTTATTTTGGGGCAAATAAATCTCCTTGAAGAGAGGATAGAATACTTTTAGTTTCAGAGAATGTATCATTAGGACTTTATTGCATAAATGTGACAATATGCGTATTCCTTGGTTCTTTAAGCGGTAAACTTTGTTTAAAGAAAGTTGGCCATTAAAAAAAGATGAAACTGTGGCGTATACAGTAGATTCCCTTTCTGAATCATGTTTTCGATTCAACCAGAATACTTAAGTAGGGTTACAATACTAATTATCGAGCAGCATAATGTCACAGCAGGATGCCAGCAGTCGAACGAACTTCTTCTGACAGCCCCAGCCAATATACTCTGCAACAATGGCTACTTAAGTAGTACGCAATTCAACAATTTATTTTGATGTTCTTATTAACTCAAATATATTTTACAGAAAAAAAGCACAAAAATATTAATTCTTGTACTCAATTGATAGAAAATTGCGTCTTCTTTAAATTTTATACTTGAAAAAGGGTATCTTCTGGTTCTAAAAAGTTTTTAAATAGGAGCTTTTTAAAGACCTTTAAGCATTCATCCATGACACATCGTAACGGTCTACAAGGTATACAACATGATCCAAGTTCATTCCAACATTGTGTGAAAACTGCATGACATATTCTTCATCCCGCCGAGGCATTTGTGATTTTTCCTTCCACAGCGTGTAGTTTGGAGACGTTGAATTCAAGCGTAACCACCGGAAGTGTTCAAAATTATTCAGAAATTTAGAAACTTCTTAAAAACCAAAAGATATGCTTACTACAAGTAGAAACTTTGAAGAGGATGGAAGTGACTATCGAATGAGTAATAGCAAGAATACATATGTGCGTGTTTCTATAAAATATATATAAGAATTATTAACAGTATTGAAAATCAATGAGAAAATGCATACTACTGTAGTAGAAATTTCTACAGAGTAAGTTTTTGATTGGTCAGGCAGAAGCGAATTCAAAAGCCGAGATCCTACTATGGCTGAAATATATTGGGATTAGGCTCTACGATAATCAATACTACAACCTTATTTAAGAAAGTTAATTGAAGCGAAAACACGTTAAGAATTTTGGTTTATATTTCATAATTCATCTTCCAGTGACAGCCCCTCGCAAAAAAAGTAGCATATGATGGACAAGAAGGTAAGTTAAACCAGCATCAACTACACAGGCAGATTTAAGGGAACCTATCTTGCCCAATGGCACATTCAAGCGTGTCAAGCCAGCACTGAGGCGAGTTAAAACCCTAGTTGTCTATTGAGCACACATTTTAACGCAATATTATAAGCCTTACGAAACGTGGGCTCCCTTGCGCAACCTAATCCCTGCGAGCTTCAAAACTCCTCAAAAAATGTGTGTGTTAATTTGACAGTAATTTAAGCATTTGTCTGGAAAGTTGTATATGAATAACGAGGAGGCTCTATTTCCCAACAGTCGTATTACAACTCAGGCGACAAATGATTCAATCCAACTGAGCCACTTTACCCATAGCGGTCAGCCATCTCTGGCTTCCGGTAAGTGGCCCTTATCGGAAGAAACAGATATAGACGAATGAACAGTAGGTGCAAGGTGGTAAGTTTCGAAAGCTGGATGCACTTACATCTTTGTTCTTTTTGATTTCCTGGTAGGATTTGTAGGCGGCGTCCAGTTTTTTGATGGGCTCTACGGGTTTCTTCTTCAGGATTTTTGCCAACTTGCTCAATCTCTCCAAAACGACTTCGCTTGCTTGTTTCAACTGCAGGTAAAAATGAGGCATGCGGATGACTGTGCAGGTGAGCAGATTTAGAGTAGGTGACTTAACTCATCCAACGTATGACCAAAATGTAAGTGAGTAATTTAGAGTATATTTGGTCTTGTTATTTTGGTTTGTGGAGTGGATTTGAGACCTAGAAAGCCTTTTATTAAAAAACACTGCATGTTCAGTCTTAGAACTGGGCATTAAAATAAACAAATGTGGCAAAATGTGCTCCAATATAAAGCGAAAAGTGAGTTCCTTCATTTTCAGCAGAAAATGTATGACTTATCTTCAGGGAAGTCACAAAACCAATAAAACTTTTACCTTTTCATCCTGAAATAACCTTGGAATTAATTAAAATCTGCATCTAGTCATCAGCGAAGTATCTACGCAACGCGCTTATTGTAAACTCGGTTAATTTAGCTTAGGCATCTATATTAGCAACGTTTGCTGTGAAAGTTCATTTTCCTTGATAATGAGTTTTCATGTTTTGATGAATCTGCACATATGACGCAAACGGCTATCTTCACTAGAAGGAATATTCAAAAGCCCACCACTTCGGTAAATGCTTTTAATAAATATCTTATGTTAAAGGTTTTGATAGATACATAAAACAGGATCTAAATTTATTGCCAATCGAATGAAAATAGTGAAACTTATGAAATATACCCCGATATTTTAAGGATGATCTGAAACTAATTTTAATCCAATACCAGAAATATCAATAAAGGAATTTGAAACAAAGAATAGTTCTCTTAATATCCACAAAATGGTATGCTTACGCTATTACATGACAATTCTATTTGAATTTATTTGTCCCATTTACAGGAATATTTCCCAGTTTCAAAACTTGCCATTTTTTTAAAAAAATATTTTTCAACAAAGTAACAATACTTTCAAATTTCCTTTAAATTTTAAATTGGCTTAAGGTTGTTCACTAATATTTAAAAGCTGTGGAATATGCATTGATGCCGGTTTGTGACTGATTATCAATCTTTCGTAAATTTTGGCATTTTGCATCTCTTGGGTCACAGCTTGTATATCCAAACAGGAATAGGCGCAAACGGTCTATTGACTTCCCGAAACAAGTAAGCTCATTAGGGGTGGCGAAGATTACCAACACGTAACCAACTACCAGGCCGAGACATTCATTTGGTAGAAAAGCACGTCTTCTTTGCACTTAATACGCGAAGGAAAGGAATATTTGGGTTTTAAAAATTTTCCAATTCCCAAAGAATTTGAGCCGAATCTACTTTTCCGTATGCTTTTAGGGGTTTCAGTCTACAAACTGTAGGCTTTCCGTAGCATGAAAAACATAAAGTTGTCTATGCCATTTAAAGACACCAGGTGCTAGTGTTTATTGAATTTATTGAATTTGAATTTATTGAATTGAATTGACTTGAATTTTTTGCAATACCTCATAAGGAGTTTTAATAAAGGAAGAGATACCATTTTCTTTGAATGGACCTGCTGCGGTCTTAAACATCCATAATTAGAAACGTTTCTAAAACCTAACTATACCATTCGTTTGATTTGCTACTAAATGAGTAAAAAATAGTTTTTACATATTTTTCCTTTAAAAAAATATTTGGCTTTACAGGAGCAATGAACGCCAATGAGAAAATAAATCCTTCTAAAGTGGTCACTTTTAACGTTTATTTTTTGCAGGCGGCCGAGAATAAATGCATCAAAAAGCCGGCATTCTAACATGTTTGCAATATAATGAGATAATGCTGCACGTTGATCGATATTATTACTCTACTTAATCTTTCCCAATCGAATACGCATTTCAGAATTTTCATTAACATTTGATGAGATCGTTTACTGGCTGTATCTTGCAGTTTTCAAGAAAAAATCTTTTGAGATCGCTTTTGATAACCAAAAAAGGTGTTATTTAGCAAGTATCCTTCTGAAAGATTGTCATGTTCCGAAGGGAAATCAAAGAATTGTGGACAGGCACTTCATGCTTGCCTTATGCGCGTTGAATTTCTTGTCAAAATCGGCGGCAACTAGGCACCCTGATGTCCTACACATCGGAATGTTTTTGGACTTGACAACTTGAGTAAAATGTTCGACGTTCTTAAACATTGTCCGTCGGCTGTTTACGTAGGCCTGGAAAAAATAACAAATTAGGATGAAAACCTGTGATAACCAGAGAAATGAAGGAATTCACTATCTCAGGTATTTAAACAAACTATCCTCGTATGTCTTGTAAAACCGCCTCTTCAGTTGCGTACCCGTCCAGCATTTTTAGTATTCACGGGGATCGAAGTGTGGGTCGGTTTGGCATCTGAGAGCTCGAAAATCACTGGCGACGGCGTCCGTTACGTGCCCCCATGGAGTGGCAAAGGCGATGGCGGTCGTCTACCCGTGCCTCACACAGGATACGGTGTCACACTCCTCTATTAAACTTTTTCAGGCAAAATGGCCCGTATAAATTTATATATACTTATAACAGGAGGAAAACTTTTGAGTTGTGTTAATCTGTTCACTAGGTAACATGAATTTTCCACCGTTTCCAGTCTGTGGGTGAGCCCCGTCGACCAGCCGCAAATCGCCTTTCGAAAACCATCCTGAATATTTATGCCAAGTTAAGTCACTCGAGTTTGATCCAAGATATTTCCAATAACGAGAGGTGTGTTCACATATGTTCACTGCCATAGGTACCAGTTGAGAAACCTTTTGCACAATCGAAACGCCTTTACGAAATAGGTGTGTTCACATATGCTAACTGCCCTAGGTACCAGTTGAGAAACCTTTTTGCAAAATCGCAACGCCTTAACGAAAGCAGAGAATGTAAAACGATAGATGGCATGCGGAAACACTAGATCGGCATGAAGCCGAGCCTTTAAGTTAAAAGCAAGTCAAAATAGTATGCAAACAGGTCAGCAGACTCACAATCAAACCCTCCGTGAAAAGAGGTATCTGTTTGCAGAGAATATCAAGGAAGCAATTGATTTTTTCCCACCTCCATCGACAGCTGGCAAGCCTTGAATTGTTCTAGATGGTAGAAAGGCAGAGGCATGAACATGTGATTCAGGTTTTAACATTTCCTACTCGTTGGCAACCACATACTGCAACACTGAATGGTTTTTACTTGAAATAACTATAGCCAACAACGCTGTTCGATTGTGAATCTGAAACAAGGTGGCCGCTTTTGCTTCAATGGAGAAGACAGAAGTCCTGTGTCCACCGGCAATATCTCACGAATGCAAGAAACCTAGGGTAAATAGTATAAATGCCGACTCTCCCATATGTGGGCCAAAGTGCATAGCTAGAAAGCATCATTTTAAGAGACATCAAGATCGGAGACAAGACCGAAAGTTCTTAACAGATTACAGCACTCCATCTGGCATCACCACGGCAGCCCTCAAAGCACGAAACTGAAGATAACGGGGGGTACTGCCCTGAATGCACTGAACATTGGGTGAAAACCAGACAGGCCAGGTCAGGGAGGGGATTGGAACGCACAGGTCCTGAAAGGGAACGGCCGGCCCAGCACCTACAGTCAGGTGCAATGCTAACCAAAATTGTAAAATGCGTTTAAGATTAGGAAGGATTACGGAGGTGGAATTGTAATTTTTACTATCATGAAGCATAATCCCAAGATATTTCAGACACTCCAGGATGCCGGTGTTTAAACAAACATCTTTTCACTCTCCTGCAGGAAGTTTACTCAATGCAAATGACTACTTAAGTAATGTGCACTTTTTCGGTACATTATCGATGCCCTTATAAATTCAAAAATATTATTTATTTATTTATTTTTATCTATTTATTTTATATTTTATAAATAACATAAGCAAAATAGTCCATAATGTGCTCCATTGATAGTCGATCCTGTTTAACATAGGCTGCTTATACAATTTAGCAATGGATACAATGAGGGACATTGACAAATGAACAGATACCATGCGATTCAAGTGGGCCTTGTACAGTCTTAAATAAGTTCACAATTTAAAAGTTTTTAAAACCAAAAAGATGGCCTTTAACGAGTAAATAAATTTGAAAAAGATGGAATTGTCTTTCAAATGAGTACAAAAAATAATATTTTTTGTTCATATTTTCTATAAAATATATTTGAATGTGTGAGGGCCTCAAATATTTTTAGAAAAATTGGGTATTACTTACTCAGTCATTTTATTATCGACTGACGTTTCTTCAGGAGGCCGAAAAGATGGTCATTCAAAATTCGGCATCCTGGCGTGTCCGAAATACCTTGAAATTAAGCTCCAATATAATAAATTATACAATGCGAAGAGATTTGCTCTTTTTAGCGGGTTGTGGGGTGAGGAATTAGCCTCGAAAAGATAGCTGACTGACGTGGGCCTTAGTAAGCATATCGGCTCGATAGCATAAATGTATGAGGAACGATGGAATCTACTGCCGCGGGCGTATAATATCCCTAAATCATCCATCAGAACTACTGCCAGAGTGTCACTGAGAAAGCGTGGTCACATCCGCCTCTGCCTGGAAAACGAGGTTCGGCGTCATTGTTCATCTGGCTAACTATGCCACTTTCCCAGAATTACTTCATTAGCTCCTGTCCACAGTTTTGTCGTTGAGAGTGCACATAGCCGACTATAACACACCCAAAATACGCCACCAGCATCCTTTAGACAGCTTAGGTTTGCCTGATTCAACTACTGCGCTTCTTTTACCAACGGCGAAAGTAGCAGCTGTTTACTTGAATGCTTATGTATAACTTCAGAAAGCGACGATAAGTAATAATACCTATAATGTATACTCGACTCAGTTTAAAGGAAGCGAGTTTTCTGTTTTTTATAAATTTGAGGAATTGGAGCCGCAAGGACGGTTTTAGATGGAATAAGACAAATAAACTACAAGTTATACGAACACATCTGGAAGTCAACTCCGGATCTTTCAATTTCCCGCAGTACTAGGACTGTGTCTCTGCCCGACATTCAGATCATAACGTTTGCTCCACAGTAAAAATGCATGCATGAAATCGTAGAAGGGTGGATTAAAAGTTGTCAGCCTTTCAGTGCAGAGTGTCACACTACTGAAATAAAAAGGCTTTTGTAAATCGCACAGCTGACACAACCGACGTTCATAACAACTTATGCCCACGGTTACATTACAAGTCATCCAGTAACTTGGAAATTTCCCTTCCACATCATCTGCTATTGGGTGCAGTATGACTAGTAACTGAAAAATGCAGCTCGCCGGAACACATGAGCAATGGTGCTACTGGAATATTGCTAAGACAAACGCAAACATACAATTTTTTGCTAGCCCTAAAAGGGTTTTTAATGGCAGGACGATTTTTGAAGAAGCCGGACAAACTCACCCAATCTTCTGTAGCTTTTATGACGGAAATTTCCAACTTGTTCCCCAGTGGTGATTGCACGGCCATACAGGCGTTAGATGCATCTGCAAGAAAGATCGACACAAGTATTGAAAACTTCAGAGTCCTGCAGAGTCCAACATCAGTTAGCCCTAGCCTGCTCCAGGTCTAATGTTCCGAAATCCTTGGAAGATCCTAAATTCGGATATCCAACAGTCAGGCTTGATAGATACTGCCTCAGTAGTGCATCAGCAGGTGACTTTTGTAAGACTGTGTGACCAATGTTCTGGTCGACAAAGGGTACCTTACACTTGAGTGTAAGCACTGTGTGATTTTATAACCAAAACCGACCCGCCTCTTTCTGAGATACCTTGACAACTGTATGCACGAGTTTTACTGAGGATGCGAAGAAGAATGGATATTATGTTAGTGAAAACAGAGCCTAGCATAGTGGGGAACGGAGGAGTCTCTTGGAAACCTGGCGTGCTCAAGCCACCGTCAAATTATAAGAATTAATATTTGCAGCAAGCATTTGCCATAAGGGCGGCTCTTCGCTGCAGCGATATGTAATCCTTAGGGATCCCATTCTGAAAGGTATAACTCTTTCCTTCTCAGCTGTCAAACCAGCGTCCTTGGACGCCTTGGTTTGAATTAGCGTATATCGCCGACAAAATTTGAGGAATTTCATTGGTTGGAAAAAAGCCACACGGTTCGAATGAGAGAGTACGGCATCCAGTAGAGGATTCAGATGTCCGTTAAAAGAACATGAAGTCTATGCGGTGTTAAATATTTCATACTGTCCAAGGGCCAGTAGTCAGGTGCACACAAGTGTGACCGAGAATGCGGATTTCAGCCAGCTGGGAGCAAGCACTGACCCCCAAGGGGGACTAACTCATTAGCCACGACAACTCCGAAATTTATGTTGAATGTATTTTCGCCGATTGTGACCGACAGTAAAACATGTCCCTGGCTTAATTATGGAAAGGTGGGCTTAATAACACTCGAAGACTGATTAATACTAGCTTGAAATTCTGGTCATCCAAACCTGGGACTGTATCTGGCTGGTTGATGACTACTAATAAGCTAGAAATGACCATTCCAGTTCCCCTGAATTCTGTCGGTACTTCTTAATCGTAAGTTTGCTAGGCAGATTGATACGTATTGATTGCGTTGCTGTAGTTTACAATTGAATCAATTATATGGAGTTAAGATGTCTACTTACAATCGGACCCAGGACGTTTGACCTGATCAGCCGTTGTAATGAGATCCTGCAATTGTGCCAGTACCTTCAGTAAGTTTTCGTGGTCCGGGTGGCCGACGGGAGTGCACTAAAGGTAGTTATAAATTAAAGTAATGGGTGGTCAAATTAATGCAAGCCACAGTATTTATCTGATGGGAAAGCCATCACACACTAGTGCTATTCTACGCCAAAACGTTCACCGTTCACCCTGACCGTTGCCGGGTGCTCGGGTCTTTATTGCAGTGTGGTTGCATCGATAGAGAACGATGTTCAATTAACGACTGTCCATACAATGTGCTGCTTTTTCAGCCATCCAAATTGACAGCCTTGAACGAGCCTCAGATGCCATACACTGCCATCCGCTTCGACATGTTCATCTCTCATCTCGGTTCGTGAGCACCCATCCGAAGGGCATTACTTGCGCCGAATTCTGTTCCCTTCAGAAAACCTTCTTAATAAGTTTGTTGGACGATGTCAGAAACCGTCATATTAGCCTAATAAGGCTCAAAATTGGTAACAAGGCACCCTGTCCACCAGACAAATCCATAAACCCTTAGCTTTCACGCATCCTTAGCACTCAGCTCCAGTTGAGGAACCGCACCACTCCCAGGCATTTTCACTGATAATGGGTTCTTATCACTCACAACTGGGAAACTTACAAACTAATTTCTACACTTCAGAGAAGGCTTCAGGTCCTTCAGTTACAAGGGGGACATACGGTCTATATGTACTTTTACTGACCTCTTTGGGATACTTTTAATTAAGTACTCCTGTATCTGTTTTGGGCAAAACTGGTTTAGCTGGATGTAGTGGCCACAAACTGCTGGACAAATCAAGCTCAAGTTCCGACTAAGGTCCATGCGCCATAGGAAGGTGGGGACCGAAGTTGCGTTTACAAAGGCCTTTTATGCTGAAACTTCCAAATGACAGGCTTACTCAATCCTTCTCCGGACTAAGAGTCAGAGTGCGATTATTCCCTCTTAACGTGTAACTTTTAGGACACTCTCACTCATGTGCGATCCAAACTTCCCGTACGCAATCCCGTACATACTGTGGTAACCCAGTTAGTGTGTAGCAAGTGAAGATGAGTTGTGCAGCTCTGTCAGCCACATCTGGTCGCGTTGACTTTATCTTTCAATTGGAAGACGGTGGGTGTTATAAGATTAGGTGGTTAATGCGGTACAGTTCTGCTTAATTACAAACCCCACGTTGAATGTAACTGCTGCTGCTGCTGTCTCCGCTTCAGTCGGCGAAATTACTTAGCCAGCGACAGCCTCTTTGACAACGTGCATCTTCAAACTGAAATGTACATCATACCTTTTTCATCCTCTCGAAGACATTTGAGATTTTAAACGGTCGCTGAAACGGAGCCAGAAGACGGTCGCTAAGAGTAACAGTGTTACCATCCCGTTCTGTCAACATTGCTGAGGCTACCTCGAAGTACATTTCAAGATGAGGCCTCTGTGGAAAAAAGGGAATTTTGCGTAATGGGACGGGGCATTTTGCGCGCAAACAGTAGGGTCTTCTAAAAAGTACGAGCTGCAGGGTTGAAAGAAATGGATTGTTTAATGAGAGTAGGGCGCATGCCCAAAAGAACCGAATAGAGCGTTTAAGTAGTCGTTGGTTCGATCGTAATAATTATAGGTGAGGGAGGGAGTTATCTGTTAATTTGAACACCATAGTAGTTTGCCTTTTGGTTAAAGCAACTATCCCACCTCAATGTCACGCAAGTTTTCTGTTGGTGTACAACCTACGTTACAAGTAAGGGAAGCTCGAAAACTGCTCACACTGCTTGTGTGTGGCTAGATAGTTCTATTGACATTGTTAGAAGGCAGATTTCTTTTACCTGCCTTTTTGACGCAACATCGAATCTAAATTAGATTTTAACATTTTTGGATAGCCTGAGTTTTTTAATAATAGAAGACTGTAGTAATCATCATGCTTAACTTTTGAATCAATAAATTGAAGAGGTTAGCTATTTAAAGTGCATAGGATAATTTAAAAGATGCATTTTCACCTCTGGGTACGACAGTTACAAGCATTTATTTTTCTGGGAAGATTATAGGACTGAAATTTTAAACGACTGAAGTACTGAGAAATTTCCACTGTAGATAATTAAGGGAGGACAAGAGAGGCATTACCTTTTGAACCAGTTGCGGGTCAAAGAGTTTTATGTAATCCACGTAGACTTTCTTAAAGGGGACAATAAGGGGAAGGAAAGCACCGGCTATATGGAAAAAGGAAACAAAAGAGCTGAAAAAGTCAAAAGTTATCAGAAGCTTGAAAAACGCAAATCTGTATTGAAAGATTATCAACTTTCAAACTTCATCTACTAGAAACATTATTTCAAATGCTTACCAACGCAAGCCATCTCTGGATCTGTGGTATCTTCCTTTGCATTTTTAATTGCGTTAATTATTTCTCTCGATATCGTTAAATATTCCCTCAGATTAATGAATATTAACCGCAAATCCTCGGATGTTATCTGCAAAGCAAAACAGTATAATATTGTGGGTAAAATAAACAAGGCCATCTCACGCCAAAATTTAACGATAATAAAAAATATTAAATTGGTTAAAAATGATGACGCAAAGCAAACCTATATTAACCCTATTCAGTAAGCATACTTATGGCCAAAATATTTGGTTACTAGCTTCTGCATAGTCAAGAACTAGTTGCTCAGATTTGCGGCTACTGATCCGGTTGCCTGCAGGACCACCGACAGAAGTCGGTTAATGACCAACTAGCCGCAACCTACCCATATGAGCTAGTTAGTGGCGGGCGTGATGTTACTAGAGCAGCTGGAAAAATTAAAACTTACCTTCTGCAGATTTAATTTGAAGAAATTGCTTGCCTTTTAATTAAGTTAACCGCAATAATTGTTAATAATACAGAACACGTTCATTTTTCTGAAAATTCAGGTACTGAAAAATTGGTGTAAGTTTACTCACGAGGGCAGATTAGTAGTGGTAGGATCAACTTGCTAAAAAAATATTGGGCCTGCACAGCTCTTGGATACCTGCGTAGAAAACTAATAGAAATATTGATGACTAACATGGGTCATAGCTAACTGCAAACTCAAGCATATAAATTTGTTTGGAATTTAATTTGCGAAAACAACTTACCGGTATTTCTACATCTCCTGAACTCAGTAAAGAGATTATTCGAGCCATTTCGTTCTTGAATTTCGTTTCATTTTCAATTAATTTCATCAATTAAGAAGCAGCGGAGTGAGTGACCCGACGATTGTTTTGGACTCCGCTCTTTGTACTTAGTAGTTTGTTCGAGTATGTTGTAAATGTTTTCCTCTTCTACTACGTGATTCGGTTTCATCGCATTAGGCAACGCTCTCTTTTGGCTCGGTGACATAGTCACGTGTCTTCGGGGAGGTAGTTCAGGTGCCTTTAATGGCAATCGCCTTTCGCTGATGTCACAGAATCCGGAGTCTCTTTCTAAAAGTCGATGGAGCATTAAAAGACTACAGTTCTGCACGGTTTTAACTTTCGCATCAAAGACCAATGGGAAGCACAGAGACCCATAATGCATTTGCTTTTTCTCATTATAAGAACCTATATTCTTCTAGAAAACCTAATTATACAATTATCATTTTGAATCAGCCTTCCAAAACATCTCGAAATATATGGCAGTATTTTACAATTATCTTTAATTTAAAATATATAAGGATACATTTCATATAAGAAGCATTGCTGTACATTCATAGTAACATTAGCGTGTAATGACAACAGGAACAAATGCCCGCTTTTTTCGATATCGAAAAACACAAGCGTGTGTGGCTAACCAATATGCTCAAAACATACTTTGTATAAAAAACGCAAGTTGATTTGCTCGTGTTTCCACAATTTTTGGAAAATGTCTTCAGTTGGCAGATAACGACGCGCTGAAAAACTCACCAAACATAGCAGGCAGATCTTCCTCTCCGAAAAAGTATTGCTTTTTCTGAAACTAAAACAAGCTCACAAGGGAAGATGTGTCCAAAACGTTGGTCCAACAGAATAATCGCCAAAACAAATCGTGAATAAATAACGCTGTTTAAGCTCTAGTTGTAAAGTGAACCAACGTTAAAGCCATTTAAGTGCGGTAAATTGTAGCTGAAACCTGACTGGCGTAACAGATCGAGATTTCGTAAATCGTTTTGTGCGTGAGGTGTTGCTTGACTTTATTTCTCATTATCCTGATGATATAGTACCTGTTGAATGAACTAAACCATCAGGAAAAATGTGTAAAAGCCTCAATTTGTCTGCAACTATAACCATAACGGGCAAAATTTTGCCCGTGGTCATATATTTGTTGAACTGTATATACATAGCCAAAACTTTGGCATAAGTACCTTACTATCCAATTATTTTCGTTAATAGGCTTGTATAAATGTGAATTTATTCTGCAATTAATGGTTTGGTTAGCACTAAATGGATATCTTGTTCGTAGCAAAATGCAGTCAAGCTTCAGATATTACATTTAATATTTCAAAAACCAGGAAATTAGGTGTTCACTGTGACTTATAATTATCTTTGTCTGTTATAAACTCAGTTATAAATTTTGACGCGATGTAGAACGTGTTTAAGTCACGTTAAGTACTAGAATGGCTGCAGTATGTTCCATAAGGCGTACCGAGGCTATCGGCTTTCCAGAATTGCGCGATGTTAGAAGAAAAAATATTATCACGCTGGTATTATAGAATTTGCCCACGACGCATTCTCTTTACTCCGATAACAATTTTTCGGACATTCACTAGTTCCTTGGGGATTGATGACGCCTGCGCTGGCAGGCCTCTCATTACCGGCCTCGATTACGCACTCCCACCCTCACACACCGACTTCGTGGGGCCATGAAATAGCTGTTCTCTCAGGCGTGATCCCCCTCCCACCCTTCCTATCTCTCCTTTACGTGTGTATTCAATCGAAATATCCTCGGCTTTTTACAGCCGCATGCTTTTTATTCTAGTCCCAGGCCTTCCTTCCGCGGGGACTACAATCCCAGCCTCATCCTCTCCCGCCAGAATGCACTCTGCGCCGGCAGAGTGATAAACAGCTGTCTGCTTGATTTTTTCATCATGTGCACGCATCATTCAGCGCACACGTTCAACCCTTGGAATACAGGTCAGTTGGACTTCATACCCATGCAGGTAAATGCCTGAGGTTGTGACCTGCTGAACTCTTATAGGTGGGGTCAGGGGGCGTAACAGCGTACGCGTAGTCCACTCAAACGGGCGATGGGTGGAAGGTATCCTCTCAGCTTTTAACCATTAAGAATGATCGAGATATGCGTGTACCTAGCGCAGGCGTCTTGACACTTGTGAATTGCTATCAGGGTGACTAAAATAATTGACTTTATACTGCCCGTGGAGGGTGAAGCAAAATATGGACAAACAATTTTCAATAATGTTGGGCGACTTAGACTTCTATCGATCTGTTTGAATACGTAAGCTCTTAAATACTTCTGTTACAGTACATGTGCAACACACTGCAAAATTCGACGACTGAACCAGCGCTACTTACCCGCTCAACCATATTTGTTACTGACCTACAGTTAACCTATAAATAATTTATTAGCAAAAACAAAGAACAGCGTTTAGCTTTGACAATCTGACTGAAGCTTTAGGATTTTCTGAATCACTTATACCAGTTTGGTGCATTAATCTGTATGGGTGCAAAAACGCCTAAGTTTTTATGCTGCATCGAGAGCACTTTCGAGTTACTGGACTTAGAATAGCCATTTCCTTGTATTTACAACTTTTAAGGGTACCAGCTAATTACATCCCTTCCTACTTCTCCTCTCTTTCTTTTAACTTAAATTTAAATGACAGGCTAACACACCCTATAGTGGCCCAGGCTAAAAGGGGTCATGCTCCAAATAAACAAAGTCTTGACCCGCACTGGGCAACTGTTCAAAGTGGGGTTCCGCAGGTGGGCGTTCTGGGTCCCATTCTGTTTCTGATAGACGTGAACGACTGCATCGATTGTCTGACATGCGAAAAGTTTATGTTCGCTGACGATCTGAAGTTATGGAATTTGATGCAAAAGCTGGAGGATGTATGGAGCTTAAAAATAATTTGGATGGCTTGCAAAATTGGTGTTGAGTGGCTGCTGAACCTTAATTTCATCAAATGACAATTCATCCGACTACGGTCAAGTTAAAGAAGGATGATGAGGTTTCAATATCAGTATTTCATCTGCCGTCACCAAATTAAGCAAGTAAATGATCAAAAGTGCTGGGATGTGTGCATAACGCCCTAATAGCAATGAAATACATTTCGAAGCTCGACCGGTCGAACGTCAATCGTAGCTGGAATTTGATTGGTTGCTAGTGCATCTCGATGACGCGTCGCTAAGGGCGCAAAAGAATGCGCGCAGTGTTATTGGCAAATCGATCGGGCACTGAGCTGTCAATCACGCGCGCGCCGTGCCACACCATTTCCTGCGCTCTCGTGCTGCGACGCGGTCGCTGAACTGCCTGTACCCCTTTTCTGTCTATACTGACCGTTTTCTGCTTTTTTGCAGAATGTTTTGAGCATTATCTAAGAGAACACTAAGTAGACGTGCTTTGAAAGGCTTTCTGGATGATTTACGTCAAATTTCCGAGAATATGAGAGAAATGTATCCGTCCGGCTCATCTTCATCGTCATGGCATCTGACCTCTTTCTCTAGTTCGTCATATGACGACTCGGACTCAGAGATTTCCTCTGCTGATGAGGAGATAAGTTGGATGTCAGATATATCTGACGTGGCTGCAATCAACTCTTCAAGCACACCTACAATTGAAGAGGAGCCTACGTTTCGAGAGGCTATGAGTTCTTGGGCAATACGCTCGCGTATGCCATTTATTCAGCAGAATAGTCTTCTGAAGATTATAAAACGCCTGACCTCTGACCTTCCTGCAGACGCACGAACACTGCTGGCTAGGGGAAAAGTGATGTTTCAACGGTGACGGCAATGGGCAGTGGTGAGTACGATCATTTATTACTTGTGAAACAGTTAACTTAGCAGTTTTGAGACCCTACCAGGCGTCTAATAGGCAATATTGTTGTAACTAATTTAGCTATTGATGGGCTCCCTATACATAAGAAAACTAAGCGCGGCTTTTGGCCTATCCTAGGTAGAATTATGGAGCCCTTTGTTTGTGAACTATTCCTTGTGGGAATTCACTGTGGCTATGGAAAGCCTTTAATCGAAATCACTGGACGATGTGACACGGAGGACGGACATCATGGAATCAGCCAAGCATGCAAAAGACATAATATATATGTTGAAGACTGCGTCGGACGGTAAATTTCCCTCATCTTCTCGTACTAGGTTTTTTTCTCACTGTAATTCTCACTGTTTAACGGTCACTGTCCACCAATCCTACAACCCAACAGTCCCGCAGCTATTTATTCGTGGAAATTTAAGGGAGGCAGTGAATGATTAGATATTTTTCCATTCCTCATCCCTTTTTTTCCTATTGGGTTGTAGCTCATTATGTCTGAAGATGGATTTCATACTGGGCCCTATGGATTCCAACATTTTCGTTTCGAACATCCCGTTCCTCTCGTCGTCATCGGTACGCAGAACAATTACCACCGTTACCATTTTTTAGGACAATTCATCTGGTAGCGGCGGTTCTAGCATAACTATGCCTATTTTCCAGTCTCCTTCACATGCGGGTAAGCCATTACCTTCCATAGATAATCTTCCTAGATGGGATTCGGCGTAAACGAAAGAGGCAACGTGGTAATAAAACAAGAAGACCCAGCCGATCAGCCATCAAAGCAAGTCTTCGATTGATAATGCAAAGCCAAATGCAAGAAATAAGGCTTTTGCAGGCTTAGAAAGTGGAGGTGGCGGCCACACGGCATCGCCTGGATGAGCACATCGGTAGCTGCGGCACACATGCGCCCCAGCCTACTGCAAGGGGTCCGATTGTACAACAAATGTTGACCCTTGACGAAGTATATGCCCTGACCAAAGCCGTCGCAGAGAGGGCATATAGACAGCAATTGGTAGGTTGTCTGGACATTAATTACCGTCTAACTAGGTACCCCATTTGGCCTCCCTTGGCGGCGATAGCGTCAGCAATTTTGCTGATCGTGTTTTCACATCGCTCTTCGCCGATGAGGTGACCTACCGGCTAACTTTCGACTGTCGCCACTAGGACAAAAAGGCCTTTTTTTCTCCCCTTTATACGGAAATTCTTTTTGGGTAAGAAATTTATCATTATTAACTAATTCATGTACACCGCAGACATGTTCAATCTTTTGGAATATTCCGTAAAAGGCGGACAAACTGCAGCTAGAACGAGCTTTCAAAAAAATGCTAAAAAGGCTGACCGACTGCAGAAAAGGCAGCCCTGGGGCACTGTACTGACGGTAAGTAGATTTTTAATTATCAACGTTGTAAACAAACACTTACTACATAAAAAAATGCGCATTGTTTTACTCAACATCACTAATTTTATTGTCTTTTTCATTACAGTGTGGATACCTCATGAAACGGCTGAGGGATTGCCGGGTCCATCAACATAGGACTACTGATTTGGAGAAATTTATAAGAATTATTTTTGTACACTTACGCTTTGCATATTTATAAGCAAAATATATTTTAATTGTTCACTCAGTCTTCCGCGAGTCACCTTATCATTAATAACTATTCGATTAGAATGTAATGGGGATCGTTTTTAACCGTTTAGCTAGTATGGGCGTCAACCACAGGAGTAAGGGGTTCCGTCGTGCGGTTGAAAAACGAGATACGAATTTTCGGATCCGATTCGCGTCTGAATTCGTAGTCATGGTCGGATCCGATTCGCGTCCGAAAATTCGTACCCTCGGATCCAATTCGCGTCCGAATTGTTATTAGGCGCCAACTCTCAAACCATTGTCTCGCTGTGCCAAGATAACAAAGAAAGTTATGTGTATACTGGGAGCGATCAGGAGAACCCTCGTTTATTTTGAAAAAGAGCTTATTGGTCACGTTTTTAGAACATTTGTCCTACCAGTGTTTAAATATTTCGTTCAGGCGTGGCGCCCCTGGATGAAACAAGATTACGCACTGATGGAGAATGTTAAACGGATGGTGACGGATTTAGTCAGTGGATGTGATTGCCTATCCTATGAGGGCGGACTATAAAGTCTTAAAAGTTTTCATTTCTCTTATAGGCAATAGAGAGGGATATGATCTTGGTCTTCAAAATGGTCCGAGAAGTTGGCTATGCTCTTCAACTGGCTGATATTTTTGAATAAGCAAACGCGACAAATTGCCGAGGTCACCAATACAAGCTGAAGACAAACTACGTCAAGCATGAAGTGCGAGCCAAATTTTTTCCCACCGGGTGATTAAAGAATGGAACAAACTGCTTCTTCAGTTGTTGTGGCTAAGAACGTTGTGATATATAAAAAAGACTTGATGAAATTTACCTGATGGAGATACATCAAATCAACATCAATGAACATCAATGAACCAACCGATTGTTCTGAGGACAACGGCAGCCACCTCACTAACGCCAAAACCATCAGGGAACCAATTGCCCAAAGAGATGTCAGAACTGATTCCGTAACGCCCAGCGTTCTCACTAAAGAAACCAGAGTTACCGAAAATCATCACGAAACGGAAAAGACATACGAACTTGACGTTAGAGGAGACGCAGTTGGGCCCATAAAATTGACAAACGCAACAGGAAATTTGGTTGGCGCAAAATTGAAGTGCTTGTATACAAATGCGCAAAGCCTTTTATCAAAACTTGATGAGTTAAAAATTTTCCTTGCCGAAGTATCTCCGGATGTGATAGCAGTAACCGAAACCTGGCTGTCGGGCAGTATTCCCGATAGCGAAATAACATTGTCTGGGTACCAAATATATCGGAGGGACAGAGAAAACCGACAGGGTGGTGGAATAATTGTGTATGTGAAAGACGTGCTAATAGTGTCTACGGTAGAGACGAAAAGACAATACTATGAAAAAGA
>WEDG01006050.1:0-20940 GCA_017591395.1 Schistocephalus solidus
CATCATATGCTATACGTCGCTATGCGGCCGCCTGCGAGGAGCTCTAGTCTGAGCTCTAATGAGCACAACGGAACATACATGTTCCTTAAAGCAGATCGAGTGAGCTCACACTATCATCATATTCCCGAACACAACCGACGAAAACAACGAGCCCGTGGCTCAATGGTAGAGCGTTCGACTCAAATACCAAAGGTCGCGGGTTCGAATCCCAGGTGTGCCACACTTGGGATTGGGTATGACTGGTCTGATGACGGGCTAATAAGCCAGAAATGGCCCATTCCGGTCTCCCTTCTCTTTGTCGGTTCCATTCCATTATATGCTACACGTCGCTATGCGACCGCCTGCGAGGGCTCTAGTCTGAGCTCCAGGGCAACGGAACGTACATGTTTGCTTAAGCAGATCGGTGAGCCCCACACTATCATCATATTCCCGATCACAACCGAACAAAACAATGAGCCCGTGTCTCAATGGTAGAGCGTTTCGACTCAAATACCAAAGGTCGCGGGTTCGAATCCCAGGTGTGCCTACACTTGGGATTGGGTATGACTGGCTGATGACGGCTATAAGCCAGAAATGGCCATTCCGGTCTCCCTTGTCTTTGTCGGTTCCATTCCATCATATGCTACACGTCGCTATGCGACTGCCTGCGGAGGGCTCTAGTCTGAGCTCCAGGGCACAACGGAACATACATGTTCCTTAAGCAGATCGGTGAGCCCCACACTATCATCATATTCCCGATCACAACCGACAAAACAACGAGCCCGTGGCTCAATGGTAGAGCGTTCGACTCAAATGCCAAAGGTCGCGGGTTCGAATCCCAGGTGTGCCACACTTGGGATTGGGTATGACTGGCTGATGACGGCTATAAGCCAGAATGGCCATTCCGGTCTCCCTTTGTCTTTGTCGGTTCCATTCCATCATATGCTACACGTCGCTATGCGACCGCCTGCGAGGGCTCTAGTCTGAGCTCCAGGGCACAACGGAACATACATGTTCCTTTAAGCAGATCGGTGAGCCCCACACTATCATCATATTTCCCGATCACAACCGACAAAACAACGAGCCCGTGGCTCAATGGTAGAGTGTTCGACTCAAATACCAAAGGTCGCGGGTTCGAATCCCAGGTGTGCCACACTTGGGATTGGGTATGACTGGCTGATGACGGCTTATAAGCCAGAAATGGCCATTCTGGTCTCTCTTGTCTTTGTCGGTTCCATTCCATCATATGCTACACGTCGCTATGCGACTGCCTGCGAGGGCTCTAGTCTGAGCTCCAGGGCACAACGGAACATACATGTTCCTTAAGCAGATCGGTGAGCCCCACACTATCATCATATTCCTCGATCACAACCGACAAAACAACGAGCCCGTGGCTCAATGGTAGAGCGTTCGACTCAAACACCAAAGGTCGCGGGTTCGAATCCCAGGTGTGCCACACTTGGGATTGGGTATGACTGGCTGATGACGGATAATAAGCCAGAAATGGCCATTCCGGTCTCCCCTTGTCTTTGTCGGTTCCATTCCATCATATGCTACACGTCGCTATGCGACCGCCTGCGAGGGCTCTAGTCTGAGCTCCAGGGCACAACGGAACGTACATGTTCTTAAGCAGATCGGTGAGCCCCCACACTATCATCATATTCCCGATCACAACCGACAAAACAACGAGCCCGTGGCTCAATGGTAGATTGTTCGACTGAAATACCAAAGGTCGCGGGTTCGAATCCCAGGTGTGCCACACTTGGGATTTCGGGTATGACTGGCTGATGACGGCTAATAAGCCAGAAATGGCCATTCCGGTCTCCCTTGTCTTTGTCGGTTCCATTCCATCCTATGCTAACGTCGCTATGCAAACCGCCTGCGAGGCTCTAGTCTGAGCTCCAGGGCACAACGGAACATACATGTTCCTTAAGCAGATCGGTGAGCCCCACACTATCATCATATTCCCGATCACAACCGACAAAACAACGAGCCAGTGGCTCAATGAATCAGCGTTCGTCTCAAATACCAAAGGTCACGGCTTCGAATCCCAGGTGTGCCAGACTTGGGATTGGGTATGACTGGTTGATGACGGCTAATAAGCCAGAAATGGCCATTCCGGTCTCCCTTGTCTTTGTTGGTTCCATTCCATCATATGCTACACGTCACTATGCGACCGCCTGCGAGGGCTCTAGTCTGAGCTCTAGGGCACAACGTATCATACATGTTCCTTAAGCAGATCGGTGAGCCCCACACTATCATCATATTTCCGATCACAACCGACAAAACAACGAGCCCGTTGCTCAATGTTAGATTGTTCGACTCAAATACCAAAGTTCGCGGGTTCGAATCCCAGGTGTGCCACACTTGGGATTGGGTATGACTGGCTGATGACGGCTTATAAGCCAGAAATGGCCATTCCGGTCTCCCTTGTCTTTGTCGGTTCCATTCCATCATATGCTACACGTCGCTATGCGACCGCCTGCGAGGGCTCTAGTCTGAGCTCCAGGGCACAACGGAACATACATGTTCCTTAAGCAGATCGGTGAGCCCCACACTATCATCATATTCCCGATCACAACCGACAAAACAACGAGCCCGTGGCTTAATGGTAGATTGTTCGACTAAAATACCAAAAATCGCGGGTTCGAATCCCAGGTGTTCCACACTTGGGATTGGGTATGACTGGCTGATGACGGCTAATAAGCCAGAAATGGCAATTCTGGTCTCTCTTGTCTTTGTCGGTTTCATTCCATCATATGCTACAGGTCGCTATGCAACCGCCTGCGAGGGCTCTAGTCTGAGCTCCAGGGCACAACGGACAATTCATGTTCCATATGCAGATCGGTGAGCCCCAAACTATCATCATATTTCCGATCACAACCGACAAAACAACGAGCCCGTTGCTCAATGGTAGAGCCAATGACTCAAATACCAAAGGTCGCGGGTTCGAATCCCAGGTGTGCCACACTTGGGATTGGGTATGACTGGCTGATGACGGCTAATAAGCCAGAAATGGCCATTCCGGTCTCCCTTGTCTTTGTCGGTTCCATTCCATCATATGCTAAACGTCGCTATGCAACCGCCTGCGAGGGCTCTAGTCTGAGCTCCAGGGCACAACGGAACATACATGTTCCTTAAGCAGATCGGTGAGCCCCACACTATCATCATATTCCCGATCACAACCGACAAAACAACGAGCCCGTGGCTCAATGGTAGAGCGTTCGACTCAAATACCAAAGGTCGCGGGTTCGAATCCCAGGTGTGCCACACTTGGGATTGGGTATGACTGGCTGATGACGGCTAATAAGCCAGAAATGGCCATTCCGGTCTCCCTTGTCTTTGTCGGTTCCATTCCATCATATGCTACACGTCGCTATGCGACCGCCTGCGAGGGCTCTAGTCTGAGCTCCAGGGCACAACGGAACATACATGTTCCTTAAGCAGATCGGTGAGCCCCACACTATCATCATATTCCCGATCACAAACCGACAAAACAACGAGCCCGTGGCTCAATGGTAGAGCGTTCGACTCAAATACCAAGGTCGCGGGTTCGAATCCCAGGTGTGCCACACTTGGGATTGGGTATGACTGGCTGATGACGGCTAATAAGCCAGAAATGGCCATTCCGGTCTCCCTTGTCTTTGTCGGTTCCATTCCATCATATGCTACACGTCGCTATGCGACCGCCTGCGAGGGCTCTAGTCTGAGCTCCAGGGCACAACGGAACATACATGTTCCTTAAGCAGATCGGTGAGCCCCACACTATCATCATATTCCCCGATCACAACCGACAAAAACAACGAGCCCGTGGCTCAATGGTAGAGCGTTCGACTCAAATACCAAAGGTCGCGGGTTCGAATCCCAGGTGTGCCACACTTGGGATTGGGTATGACTGGCTGATGACGGCTAATAAGCCAGAAATGGCCATTCCGGTCTCCCTTGTCTTTGTCGGTTCCATTCCATCATATGCTACACGTCGCTATGCGACCGCCTGCGAGGGCTCTAGTCTGAGCTCCAGGGCACAACGGAACATACATGTTCCTTAAGCAGATCGGTGAGCCCCACACTATCATCATATTCCCGATCACAACCGACAAAACAACGAGCCCGTGGCTCAATGGTAGAGCGTTCGACTCAAATACCAAAGGTCGCGGGTTCGAATCCCAGGTGTGCCACACTTGGGATTGGGTATGACTGGCTGATGACGGCTAATAAGCCAGAAATGGCCATTCCGGTCTCCCTTGTCTTTGTCGGTTCCATTCCATCATATGCTACACGTCGCTATGCGACCGCCTGCGAGGGCTCTAGTCTGAGCTTCAGGGCGCAACGGAACATACATGTTCCTTAAGCAGATCGGTGAGCCCCACACTATCATCATATTCCCGATCACAACCGACAAAACAACGAGCCCGTTGGTAGATTGTTCGACTCAAATACCAAAGGTCGCGGGTTCGAATCCCAGGTGTGCCACACTTGGATTTCAGTATGACTGGCTGATGACGGCTAATAAGCCAGAAATGGCCATTCCGGTCTCCCTTGTCTTTGTCGGTTCAATTCCATCCTATGCTTAACGTCGCTATCCAACCGCCTGCGAGGGCTCTTGTCTGAGCTCCAGGGCACAACGGAACATACATGTTCCTTAAGCAGATCGGTTTGCCCCACACTGCCATCATATTCCAGATCACAACCGACAAAACAACGAGCCAGTGGCTCAATGAATCAGCGTTCGTCTCAAATACCAAAGGTCACGGCTTCGAATCCCAGGTGTGCCACACTTGGGATTGGGTATGACTGGTTGATGACGGCTAATAAGCCAGAAATGGCCATTCCGGTCTCCCTTGTCTTTGTCGGTTCCATTCCATCATATGCTACACGTCGCTATGCGACCGCCTGCGAGGGCTCTAGTCTGAGCTCCAGGGCACAACGGAACATACATGTTCCTTAAGCAGATCGGTGAGCCCCACACTATCATCATATTCCCGATCACAACCGACAAAACAACGAGCCCGTGGCTCAATGGTAGAGCGTTCGACTCAAATACCAAAGGTCGCGGGTTCGAATCCCAGGTGTGCCACACTTGGGATTGGGTATGACTGGCTGATGACGGCTAATAAGCCAGAAATGGCCATTCCGGTCTCCCTTGTCTTTGTCGGTTCCATTCCATCATATGCTACACGTCGCTATGCGACCGCCTGCGAGGGCTCTAGTCTGAGCTCCAGGGCACAACGGAACATACATGTTCCTTAAGCAGATCGGTGAGCCCCACACTATCATCATATTCCCGATCACAACCGACAAAACAACGAGCCCGTGGCTCAATGGTAGAGCGTTCGACTCAAATACCAAAGGTCGCGGGTTCGAATCCCAGGTGTGCCACACTTGGGATTGGGTATGACTGGCTGATGACGGCTAATAAGCCAGAAATGGCCATTCCGGTCTCCCTTGTCTTTGTCGGTTCCATTCCATCATATGCTACACGTCGCTATGCGACCGCCTGCGAGGGCTCTAGTCTGAGCTCCAGGGCACAACGGAACATACATGTTCCTTAAGCAGATCGGTGAGCCCCACACTATCATCATATTCCCGATCACAACCGACAAAACAACGAGCCCGTGGCTCAATGGTAGAGCGTTCGACTCAAATACCAAAGGTCGCGGGTTCGAATCCCAGGTGTGCCACACTTGGGATTGGGTATGACTGGCTGATGACGGCTAATAAGCCAGAAATGGCCATTCCGGTCTCCCTTGTCTTTGTCGGTTCCATTCCATCATATGCTACACGTCGCTATGCGACCGCCTGCGAGGGCTCTAGTCTGAGCTCCAGGGCACAACGGAACATACATGTTCCTTAAGCAGATCGGTGAGCCCCACACTATCATCATATTCCCGATCACAACCGACAAAAACAACGAGCCCGTGGCTCAATGGTAGAGCGTTCGACTCAAATACCAAAGGTCGCGGGTTCGAATCCCAGGTGTGCCACACTTGGGATTGGGTATGACTGGCTGATGACGGCTAATAAGCCAGAAATGGCCATTCCGGTCTCCCTTGTCTTTGTCGGTTCCATTCCATCATATGCTACACGTCGCTATGCGACCGCCTGCGAGGGCTCTAGTCTGAGCTCCAGGGCACAACGGAACATACATGTTACTAAAGCAGATCGGTGAGCCCCACACTATCATCATATTCCCGATCACAACCGACAAAACAACGAGCCCGTGGCTCAATGGTAGAGCGTTCGACTCAAATACCAAAGGTCGCGGGTTCGAATCCCAGGTGTGCCACACTTGGGATTGGGTATGACTGGCTGATGACGGCTAATAAGCCAGAAATGGCCATTCCGGTCTCCCTTGTCTTTGTCGGTTCCATTCCATCATATGCTACACGTCGCTATGCGACCGCCTGCGAGGGCTCTAGTCTGAGCTCCAGGGCACAACGGAACATACATGTTCCTTAAGCAGATCGGTGAGCCCCACACTATCATCATATTCCCGATCACAACCGACAAAACAACGAGCCCGTGGCTCAATGGTAGAGCGTTCGACTCAAATACCAAAGGTCGCGGGTTCGAATCCCAGGTGTGCCACACTTGGGATTGGGTATGACTGGCTGATGACGGCTAATAAGCCAGAAATGGCCATTCCGGTCTCCCTTGTCTTTGTCGGTTCCATTCCATCATATGCTACACGTCGCTATGCGACCGCCTGCGAGGGCTCTAGTCTGAGCTCCAGGGCACAACGGAACATACATGTTCCTTAAGCAGATCGGTGAGCCCCACACTATCATCATATTCCCGATCACAACCGACAAAAACAACGAGCCCGTGGCTCAATGGTAGAGCGTTCGACTCAAATACCAAAGGTCGCGGGTTCGAATCCCAGGTGTGCCACACTTGGGATTGGGTATGACTGGCTGATGACGGCTAATAAGCCAGAAATGGCCATTCCGGTCTCCCTTGTCTTTGTCGGTTCCATTCCATCATATGCTACACGTCGCTATGCGACCGCCTGCGAGGGCTCTAGTCTGAGCTCCAGGGCACAACGGAACATACATGTTCCTTAAGCAGATCGGTGAGCCCCACACTATCATCATATTCCCGATCACAACCGACAAAACAACGAGCCCGTGGCTCAATGGTAGAGCGTTCGACTCAAATACCAAAGGTCGCGGGTTCGAATCCCAGGTGTGCCACACTTGGGATTGGGTATGACTGGCTGATGACGGCTAATAAGCCAGAAATGGCCATTCCGGTCTCCCTTGTCTTTGTCGGTTCCATTCCATCATATGCTACACGTCGCTATGCGACCGCCTGCGAGGGCTCTAGTCTGAGCTCCAGGGCACAACGGAACATACATGTTCCTTAAGCAGATCGGTGAGCCCCACACTATCATCATATTCCCGATCACAACCGACAAAACAACGAGCCCGTGGCTCAATGGTAGAGCGTTCGACTCAAATACCAAAGGTCGCGGGTTCGAATCCCAGGTGTGCCACACTTGGGATTGGGTATGACTGGCTGATGACGGCTAATAAGCCAGAAATGGCCATTCCGGTCTCCCCTTGTCTTTGTCGGTTCCATTCCATCATATGCTACACGTCGCTATGCGACCGCCTGCGAGGGCTCTAGTCTGAGCTCCAGGGCACAACGGAACATACATGTTCCTTAAGCAGATCGGTGAGCCCCACACTATCATCATATTCCCGATCACAACCGACAAAACAACGAGCCCGTGGCTCAATGGTAGAGCGTTCGACTCAAATACCAAAGGTCGCGGGTTCGAATCCCAGGTGTGCCACACTTGGGATTGGGTATGACTGGCTGATGACGGCTAATAAGCCAGAAATGGCCATTCCGGTCTCCCTTGTCTTTGTCGGTTCCATTCCATCATATGCTACACGTCGCTATGCGACCGCCTGCGAGGGCTCTAGTCTGAGCTCCAGGGCACAACGGAACATACATGTTCCTTAAGCAGATCGGTGAGCCCCACACTATCATCATATTCCCGATCACAACCGACAAAACAACGAGCCCGTGGCTCAATGGTAGAGCGTTCGACTCAAATACCAAAGGTCGCGGGTTCGAATCCCAGGTGTGCCACACTTGGGATTGGGTATGACTGGCTGATGACGGCTAATAAGCCAGAAATGGCCATTCCGGTCTCCCTTGTCTTTGTCGGTTCCATTCCATCATATGCTACACGTCGCTATGCGACCGCCTGCGAGGGCTCTAGTCTGAGCTCCAGGGCACAACGGAACATACATGTTCCTTAAGCAGATCGGTGAGCCCCACACTATCATCATATTCCCGATCACAACCGACAAAAACAACGAGCCCGTGGCTCAATGGTAGAGCGTTCGACTCAAATACCAAAGGTCGCGGGTTCGAATCCCAGGTGTGCCACACTTGGGATTGGGTATGACTGGCTGATGACGGCTAATAAGCCAGAAATGGCCATTCCGGTCTCCCTTGTCTTTGTCGGTTCCATTCCATCATATGCTACACGTCGCTATGCGACCGCCTGCGAGGGCTCTAGTCTGAGCTCCAGGGCACAACGGAACATACATGTTCCTTAAGCAGATCGGTGAGCCCCACACTATCATCATATTCCCGATCACAACCGACAAAACAACGAGCCCGTGGCTCAATGGTAGAGCGTTCGACTCAAATACCAAAGGTCGCGGGTTCGAATCCCAGGTGTGCCACACTTGGGATTGGGTATGACTGGCTGATGACGGCTAATAAGCCAGAAATGGCCATTCCGGTCTCCCTTGTCTTTGTCGGTTCCATTCCATCATATGCTACACGTCGCTATGCGACCGCCTGCGAGGGCTCTAGTCTGAGCTCCAGGGCACAACGGAACATACATGTTCCTTAAGCAGATCGGTGAGCCCCACACTATCATCATATTCCCGATCACAACCGACAAAACAACGAGCCCGTGGCTCAATGGTAGAGCGTTCGACTCAAATACCAAAGGTCGCGGGTTCGAATCCCAGGTGTGCCACACTTGGGATTGGGTATGACTGGCTGATGACGGCTAATAAGCCAGAAATGGCCATTCCGGTCTCCCTTGTCTTTGTCGGTTCCATTCCATCATATGCTACACGTCGCTATGCGACCGCCTGCGAGGGCTCTAGTCTGAGCTCCAGGGCACAACGGAACATGCATGTTCCTTAAGCAGATCGGTGAGCCCCACACTATCATCATATTCCCGATCACAACCGACAAAACAACGAGCCCGTGGCTCAATGGTAGAGCGTTCGACTCAAATACCAAAGGTCGCGGGTTCGAATCCCAGGTGTGCCACACTTGGGATTGGGTATGACTGGCTGATGACGGCTAATAAGCCAGAAATGGCCATTCCGGTCTCCCTTGTCTTTGTCGGTTCCATTCCATCATATGCTACACGTCGCTATGCGACCGCCTGCGAGGGCTCTAGTCTGAGCTCCAGGGCACAACGGAACATACATGTTCCTTAAGCAGATCGGTGAGCCCCACACTATCATCATATTCCCGATCACAACCGACAAAACAACGAGCCCGTGGCTCAATGGTAGAGCGTTCGACTCAAATACCAAAGGTCGCGGGTTCGAATCCCAGGTGTGCCACACTTGGGATTGGGTATGACTGGCTGATGACGGCTAATAAGCCAGAAATGGCCATTCCGGTCTCCCTTGTCTTTGTCGGTTCCATTCCATCATATGCTACACGTCGCTATGCGACCGCCTGCGAGGGCTCTAGTCTGAGCTCCAGGGCACAACGGAACATGCATGTTCCTTAAGCAGATCGGTGAGCCCCACACTATCATCATATTCCCGATCACAACCGACAAAACAACGAGCCCGTGGCTCAATGGTAGAGCGTTCGACTCAAATACCAAAGGTCGCGGGTTCGAATCCCAGGTGTGCCACACTTGGGATTGGGTATGACTGGCTGATGACGGCTAATAAGCCAGAAATGGCCATTCCGGTCTCCCTTGTCTTTGTCGGTTCCATTCCATCATATGCTACACGTCGCTATGCGACCGCCTGCGAGGGCTCTAGTCTGAGCTCCAGGGCACAACGGAACATACATGTTCCTTAAGCAGATCGGTGAGCCCCACACTATCATCATATTCCCGATCACAACCGACAAAACAACGAGCCCGTGGCTCAATGGTAGAGCGTTCGACTCAAATACCAAAGGTCGCGGGTTCGAATCCCAGGTGTGCCACACTTGGGATTGGGTATGACTGGCTGATGACGGCTAATAAGCCAGAAATGGCCATTCCGGTCTCCCTTGTCTTTGTCGGTTCCATTCCATCATATGCTACACGTCGCTATGCGACCGCCTGCGAGGGCTCTAGTCTGAGCTCCAGGGCACAACGGAACATACATGTTCCTTAAGCAGATCGGTGAGCCCCACACTATCATCATATTCCCGATCACAACCGACAAAAACAACGAGCCCGTGGCTCAATGGTAGAGCGTTCGACTCAAATACCAAAGGTCGCGGGTTCGAATCCCAGGTGTGCCACACTTGGGATTGGGTATGACTGGCTGATGACGGCTAATAAGCCAGAAATGGCCATTCCGGTCTCCCTTGTCTTTGTCGGTTCCATTCCATCATATGCTACACGTCGCTATGCGACCGCCTGCGAGGGCTCTAGTCTGAGCTCCAGGGCACAACGGAACATACATGTTCCTTAAGCAGATCGGTGAGCCCCACACTATCATCATATTCCCGATCACAACCGACAAAACAACGAGCCCGTGGCTCAATGGTAGAGCGTTCGACTCAAATACCAAAGGTCGCGGGTTCGAATCCCAGGTGTGCCACACTTGGGATTGGGTATGACTGGCTGATGACGGCTAATAAGCCAGAAATGGCCATTCCGGTCTCCCTTGTCTTTGTCGGTTCCATTCCATCATATGCTACACGTCGCTATGCGACCGCCTGCGAGGGCTCTAGTCTGAGCTCCAGGGCACAACGGAACATACATGTTCCTTAAGCAGATCGGTGAGCCCCACACTATCATCATATTCCCGATCACAACCGACAAAACAACGAGCCCGTGGCTCAATGGTAGAGCGTTCGACTCAAATACCAAAGGTCGCGGGTTCGAATCCCAGGTGTGCCACACTTGGGATTGGGTATGACTGGCTGATGACGGCTAATAAGCCAGAAATGGCCATTCCGGTCTCCCTTGTCTTTGTCGGTTCCATTCCATCATATGCTACACGTCGCTATGCGACCGCCTGCGAGGGCTCTAGTCTGAGCTCCAGGGCACAACGGAACATGCATGTTCCTTAAGCAGATCGGTGAGCCCCACACTATCATCATATTCCCGATCACAACCGACAAAACAACGAGCCCGTGGCTCAATGGTAGAGCGTTCGACTCAAATACCAAAGGTCGCGGGTTCGAATCCCAGGTGTGCCACACTTGGGATTGGGTATGACTGGCTGATGACGGCTAATAAGCCAGAAATGGCCATTCCGGTCTCCCTTGTCTTTGTCGGTTCCATTCCATCATATGCTACACGTCGCTATGCGACCGCCTGCGAGGGCTCTAGTCTGAGCTCCAGGGCACAACGGAACATACATGTTCCTTAAGCAGATCGGTGAGCCCCACACTATCATCATATTCCCGATCACAACCGACAAAACAACGAGCCCGTGGCTCAATGGTAGAGCGTTCGACTCAAATACCAAAGGTCGCGGGTTCGAATCCCAGGTGTGCCACACTTGGGATTGGGTATGACTGGCTGATGACGGCTAATAAGCCAGAAATGGCCATTCCGGTCTCCCTTGTCTTTGTCGGTTCCATTCCATCATATGCTACACGTCGCTATGCGACCGCCTGCGAGGGCTCTAGTCTGAGCTCCAGGGCACAACGGAACATACATGTTCCTTAAGCAGATCGGTGAGCCCCACACTATCATCATATTCCCGATCACAACCGACAAAACAACGAGCCCGTGGCTCAATGGTAGAGCGTTCGACTCAAATACCAAAGGTCGCGGGTTCGAATCCCAGGTGTGCCACACTTGGGATTGGGTATGACTGGCTGATGACGGCTAATAAGCCAGAAATGGCCATTCCGGTCTCCCTTGTCTTTGTCGGTTCCATTCCATCATATGCTACACGTCGCTATGCGACCGCCTGCGAGGGCTCTAGTCTGAGCTCCAGGGCACAACGGAACATACATGTTCCTTAAGCAGATCGGTGAGCCCCACACTATCATCATATTCCCGATCACAACCGACAAAAACAACGAGCCCGTGGCTCAATGGTAGAGCGTTCGACTCAAATACCAAAGGTCGCGGGTTCGAATCCCAGGTGTGCCACACTTGGGATTGGGTATGACTGGCTGATGACGGCTAATAAGCCAGAAATGGCCATTCCGGTCTCCCTTGTCTTTGTCGGTTCCATTCCATCATATGCTACACGTCGCTATGCGACCGCCTGCGAGGGCTCTAGTCTGAGCTCCAGGGCACAACGGAACATGCATGTTCCTTAAGCAGATCGGTGAGCCCCACACTATCATCATATTCCCGATCACAACCGACAAAACAACGAGCCCGTGGCTCAATGGTAGAGCGTTCGACTCAAATACCAAAGGTCGCGGGTTCGAATCCCAGGTGTGCCACACTTGGGATTGGGTATGACTGGCTGATGACGGCTAATAAGCCAGAAATGGCCATTCCGGTCTCCCTTGTCTTTGTCGGTTCCATTCCATCATATGCTACACGTCGCTATGCGACCGCCTGCGAGGGCTCTAGTCTGAGCTCCAGGGCACAACGGAACATGCATGTTCCTTAAGCAGATCGGTGAGCCCCACACTATCATCATATTCCCGATCACAACCGACAAAACAACGAGCCCGTGGCTCAATGGTAGAGCGTTCGACTCAAATACCAAAGGTCGCGGGTTCGAATCCCAGGTGTGCCACACTTGGGATTGGGTATGACTGGCTGATGACGGCTAATAAGCCAGAAATGGCCATTCCGGTCTCCCTTGTCTTTGTCGGTTCCATTCCATCATATGCTACACGTCGCTATGCGACCGCCTGCGAGGGCTCTAGTCTGAGCTCCAGGGCACAACGGAACATGCATGTTCCTTAAGCAGATCGGTGAGCCCCACACTATCATCATATTCCCGATCACAACCGACAAAACAACGAGCCCGTGGCTCAATGGTAGAGCGTTCGACTCAAATACCAAAGGTCGCGGGTTCGAATCCCAGGTGTGCCACACTTGGGATTGGGTATGACTGGCTGATGACGGCTAATAAGCCAGAAATGGCCATTCCGGTCTCCCTTGTCTTTGTCGGTTCCATTCCATCATATGCTACACGTCGCTATGCGACCGCCTGCGAGGGCTCTAGTCTGAGCTCCAGGGCACAACGGAACATGCATGTTCCTTAAGCAGATCGGTGAGCCCCACACTATCATCATATTCCCGATCACAACCGACAAAACAACGAGCCCGTGGCTCAATGGTAGAGCGTTCGACTCAAATACCAAAGGTCGCGGGTTCGAATCCCAGGTGTGCCACACTTGGGATTGGGTATGACTGGCTGATGACGGCTAATAAGCCAGAAATGGCCATTCCGGTCTCCCTTGTCTTTGTCGGTTCCATTCCATCATATGCTACACGTCGCTATGCGACCGCCTGCGAGGGCTCTAGTCTGAGCTCCAGGGCACAACGGAACATGCATGTTCCTTAAGCAGATCGGTGAGCCCCACACTATCATCATATTCCCGATCACAACCGACAAAACAACGAGCCCGTGGCTCAATGGTAGAGCGTTCGACTCAAATACCAAAGGTCGCGGGTTCGAATCCCAGGTGTGCCACACTTGGGATTGGGTATGACTGGCTGATGACGGCTAATAAGCCAGAAATGGCCATTCCGGTCTCCCTTGTCTTTGTCGGTTCCATTCCATCATATGCTACACGTCGCTATGCGACCGCCTGCGAGGGCTCTAGTCTGAGCTCCAGGGCACAACGGAACATGCATGTTCCTTAAGCAGATCGGTGAGCCCCACACTATCATCATATTCCCGATCACAACCGACAAAACAACGAGCCCGTGGCTCAATGGTAGAGCGTTCGACTCAAATACCAAAGGTCGCGGGTTCGAATCCCAGGTGTGCCACACTTGGGATTGGGTATGACTGGCTGATGACGGCTAATAAGCCAGAAATGGCCATTCCGGTCTCCCTTGTCTTTGTCGGTTCCATTCCATCATATGCTACACGTCGCTATGCGACCGCCTGCGAGGGCTCTAGTCTGAGCTCCAGGGCACAACGGAACATGCATGTTCCTTAAGCAGATCGGTGAGCCCCACACTATCATCATATTCCCGATCACAACCGACAAAACAACGAGCCCGTGGCTCAATGGTAGAGCGTTCGACTCAAATACCAAAGGTCGCGGGTTCGAATCCCAGGTGTGCCACACTTGGGATTGGGTATGACTGGCTGATGACGGCTAATAAGCCAGAAATGGCCATTCCGGTCTCCCTTGTCTTTGTCGGTTCCACCTTATCATCATATGCTACACGTCGCTATGCGACCGCCTGCGAGGGCTCTAGTCTGAGCTCCAGGGCACAACGGAACATGCATGTTCCTTAAGCAGATCGGTGAGCCCCACACTATCATCATATTCCCGATCACAACCGACAAAACAACGAGCCCGTGGCTCAATGGTAGAGCGTTCGACTCAAATACCAAAGGTCGCGGGTTCGAATCCCAGGTGTGCCACACTTGGGATTGGGTATGACTGGCTGATGACGGCTAATAAGCCAGAAATGGCCATTCCGGTCTCCCTTGTCTTTGTCGGTTCCACCTTATCAACATATGCTACACGTCGCTATGCGACCGCCTGCGAGGGCTCTAGTCTGAGCTCCAGGGCACAACGGAACATGCATGTTCCTTAAGCAGATCGGTGAGCCCCACACTATCATCATATTCCCGATCACAACCGACAAAACAACGAGCCCGTGGCTCAATGGTAGAGCGTTCGACTCAAATACCAAAGGTCGCGGGTTCGAATCCCAGGTGTGCCACACTTGGGATTGGGTATGACTGGCTGATGACGGCTAATAAGCCAGAAATGGCCATTCCGGTCTCCCTTGTCTTTGTCGGTTCCATTCCATCATATGCTACACGTCGCTATGCGACCGCCTGCGAGGGCTCTAGTCTGAGCTCCAGGGCACAACGGAACATGCATGTTCCTTAAGCAGATCGGTGAGCCCCACACTATCATCATATTCCCGATCACAACCGACAAAACAACGAGCCCGTGGCTCAATGGTAGAGCGTTCGACTCAAATACCAAAGGTCGCGGGTTCGAATCCCAGGTGTGCCACACTTGGGATTGGGTATGACTGGCTGATGACGGCTAATAAGCCAGAAATGGCCATTCCGGTCTCCCTTGTCTTTGTCGGTTCCATTCAACATATGCTACACGTCGCTATGCGACCGCCTGCGAGGGCTCTAGTCTGAGCTCCAGGGCACAACGGAACATGCATGTTCCTTAAGCAGATCGGTGAGCCCCACACTATCATCATATTCCCGATCACAACCGACAAAACAACGAGCCCGTGGCTCAATGGTAGAGCGTTCGACTCAAATACCAAAGGTCGCGGGTTCGAATCCCAGGTGTGCCACACTTGGGATTGGGTATGACTGGCTGATGACGGCTAATAAGCCAGAAATGGCCATTCCGGTCTCCCTTGTCTTTTGTCGGTTCCCACATTCCATCATATGCTACACGTCGCTATGCGACCGCCTGCGAGGGCTCTAGTCTGAGCTCCAGGGCACAACGGAACATGCATGTTCCTTAAGCAGATCGGTGAGCCCCACACTATCATCATATTCCCGATCACAACCGACAAAACAACGAGCCCGTGGCTCAATGGTAGAGCGTTCGACTCAAATACCAAAGGTCGCGGGTTCGAATCCCAGGTGTGCCACACTTGGGATTGGGTATGACTGGCTGATGACGGCTAATAAGCCAGAAATGGCCATTCCGGTCTCCCTTGTCTTTGTCGGTTCCATTCATCATATGCTACACGTCGCTATGCGACCGCCTGCGAGGGCTCTAGTCTGAGCTCCAGGGCACAACGGAACATGCATGTTCCTTAAGCAGATCGGTGAGCCCCACACTATCATCATATTCCCGATCACAACCGACAAAACAACGAGCCCGTGGCTCAATGGTAGAGCGTTCGACTCAAATACCAAAGGTCGCGGGTTCGAATCCCAGGTGTGCCACACTTGGGATTGGGTATGACTGGCTGATGACGGCTAATAAGCCAGAAATGGCCATTCCGGTCTCCCTTGTCTTTGTCGGTTCCACCTTATCAACATATGCTACACGTCGCTATGCGACCGCCTGCGAGGGCTCTAGTCTGAGCTCCAGGGCACAACGGAACATGCATGTTCCTTAAGCAGATCGGTGAGCCCCACACTATCATCATATTCCCGATCACAACCGACAAAAACAACGAGCCCGTGGCTCAATGGTAGAGCGTTCGACTCAAATACCAAAGGTCGCGGGTTCGAATCCCAGGTGTGCCACACTTGGGATTGGGTATGACTGGCTGATGACGGCTAATAAGCCAGAAATGGCCATTCCGGTCTCCCTTGTCTTTGTCGGTTCCACCTTATCAACATATGCTACACGTCGCTATGCGACCGCCTGCGAGGGCTCTAGTCTGAGCTCCAGGGCACAACGGAACATGCATGTTCCTTAAGCAGATCGGTGAGCCCCACACTATCATCATATTCCCGATCACAACCGACAAAACAACGAGCCCGTGGCTCAATGGTAGAGCGTTCGACTCAAATACCAAAGGTCGCGGGTTCGAATCCCAGGTGTGCCACACTTGGGATTGGGTATGACTGGCTGATGACGGCTAATAAGCCAGAAATGGCCATTCCGGTCTCCCTTGTCTTTGTCGGTTCCACCTTATCAACATATGCTACACGTCGCTATGCGACCGCCTGCGAGGGCTCTAGTCTGAGCTCCAGGGCACAACGGAACATGCATGTTCCTTAAGCAGATCGGTGAGCCCCACACTATCATCATATTCCCGATCACAACCGACAAAACAACGAGCCCGTGGCTCAATGGTAGAGCGTTCGACTCAAATACCAAAGGTCGCGGGTTCGAATCCCAGGTGTGCCACACTTGGGATTGGGTATGACTGGCTGATGACGGCTAATAAGCCAGAAATGGCCATTCCGGTCTCCCTTGTCTTTGTCGGTTCCACCTTATCAACATATGCTACACGTCGCTATGCGACCGCCTGCGAGGGCTCTAGTCTGAGCTCCAGGGCACAACGGAACATGCATGTTCCTTAAGCAGATCGGTGAGCCCCACACTATCATCATATTCCCGATCACAACCGACAAAACAACGAGCCCGTGGCTCAATGGTAGAGCGTTCGACTCAAATACCAAAGGTCGCGGGTTCGAATCCCAGGTGTGCCACACTTGGGATTGGGTATGACTGGCTGATGACGGCTAATAAGCCAGAAATGGCCATTCCGGTCTCCCTTGTCTTTGTCGGTTCCACCTTATCAACATATGCTACACGTCGCTATGCGACCGCCTGCGAGGGCTCTAGTCTGAGCTCCAGGGCACAACGGAACATGCATGTTCCTTAAGCAGATCGGTGAGCCCCACACTATCATCATATTCCCGATCACAACCGACAAAACAACGAGCCCGTGGCTCAATGGTAGAGCGTTCGACTCAAATACCAAAGGTCGCGGGTTCGAATCCCAGGTGTGCCACACTTGGGATTGGGTATGACTGGCTGATGACGGCTAATAAGCCAGAAATGGCCATTCCGGTCTCCCTTGTCTTTGTCGGTTCCACCTTATCAACATATGCTACACGTCGCTATGCGACCGCCTGCGAGGGCTCTAGTCTGAGCTCCAGGGCACAACGGAACATGCATGTTCCTTAAGCAGATCGGTGAGCCCCACACTATCATCATATTCCCGATCACAACCGACAAAACAACGAGCCCGTGGCTCAATGGTAGAGCGTTCGACTCAAATACCAAAGGTCGCGGGTTCGAATCCCAGGTGTGCCACACTTGGGATTGGGTATGACTGGCTGATGACGGCTAATAAGCCAGAAATGGCCATTCCGGTCTCCCTTGTCTTTGTCGGTTCCACCTTATCAACATATGCTACACGTCGCTATGCGACCGCCTGCGAGGGCTCTAGTCTGAGCTCCAGGGCACAACGGAACATGCATGTTCCTTAAGCAGATCGGTGAGCCCCACACTATCATCATATTCCCGATCACAACCGACAAAAACAACGAGCCCGTGGCTCAATGGTAGAGCGTTCGACTCAAATACCAAAGGTCGCGGGTTCGAATCCCAGGTGTGCCACACTTGGGATTGGGTATGACTGGCTGATGACGGCTAATAAGCCAGAAATGGCCATTCCGGTCTCCCTTGTCTTTGTCGGTTCCACCTTATCAACATATGCTACACGTCGCTATGCGACCGCCTGCGAGGGCTCTAGTCTGAGCTCCAGGGCACAACGGAACATGCATGTTCCTTAAGCAGATCGGTGAGCCCCACACTATCATCATATTCCCGATCACAACCGACAAAACAACGAGCCCGTGGCTCAATGGTAGAGCGTTCGACTCAAATACCAAAGGTCGCGGGTTCGAATCCCAGGTGTGCCACACTTGGGATTGGGTATGACTGGCTGATGACGGCTAATAAGCCAGAAATGGCCATTCCGGTCTCCCTTGTCTTTGTCGGTTCCACCTTATCAACATATGCTACACGTCGCTATGCGACCGCCTGCGAGGGCTCTAGTCTGAGCTCCAGGGCACAACGGAACATGCATGTTCCTTAAGCAGATCGGTGAGCCCCACACTATCATCATATTCCCGATCACAACCGACAAAACAACGAGCCCGTGGCTCAATGGTAGAGCGTTCGACTCAAATACCAAAAGGTCGCGGGTTCGAATCCCAGGTGTGCCACACTTGGGATTGGGTATGACTGGCTGATGACGGCTAATAAGCCAGAAATGGCCATTCCGGTCTCCCTTGTCTTTGTCGGTTCCACCTTATCAACATATGCTACACGTCGCTATGCGACCGCCTGCGAGGGCTCTAGTCTGAGCTCCAGGGCACAACGGAACATGCATGTTCCTTAAGCAGATCGGTGAGCCCCACACTATCATCATATTCCCGATCACAACCGACAAAACAACGAGCCCGTGGCTCAATGGTGAGAGCGTTCGACTCAAATACCAAAGGTCGCGGGTTCGAATCCCAGGTGTGCCACACTTGGGATTGGGTATGACTGGCTGATGACGGCTAATAAGCCAGAAATGGCCATTCCGGTCTCCTTGTCTTTGTCGGTTCCACCTTATCAACATATGCTACACGTCGCTATGCGACCGCCTGCGAGGGCTCTAGTCTGAGCTCCAGGGCACAACGGAACATGCATGTTCCTTAAGCAGATCGGTGAGCCCCACACTATCATCATATTCCCGATCACAACCGACAAAACAACGAGCCCGTGGCTCAATGGTAGAGAGCGTTCGACTCAAATACCAAAGGTCGCGGGTTCGAATCCCAGGTGTGCCACACTTGGGATTGGGTATGACTGGCTGATGACGGCTAATAAGCCAGAAATGGCCATTCCGGTCTCCCTTGTCTTTGTCGGTTCCACCTTATCAACATATGCTACACGTCGCTATGCGACCGCCTGCGAGGGCTCTAGTCTGAGCTCAGGGCACAACGGAACATACATGTTCCTTAAAGCAGATCGGTGAGCCCCACACTATCATCATATTCCCGATCACAACCGACAAAACAACGAGCCCGTGGCTCAATGGTGAGAGCGTTCGACTCAAATACCAAAGGTCGCGGGTTCGAATCCCAGGTGTGCCACACTTGGGATTGGGTATGACTGGCTGATGACGGCTAATAAGCCAGAAATGGCCATTCCGGTCTCCCTTGTCTTTTATCAGTTCCACCTTATCAACATATGCTACACGTCGCTATGCGACCGCCTGCGAGGGCTCTAGTCTGAGCTCCAGGGCACAACGGAACATACATGTTCCTTAAGCAGATCGGTGAGCCCCACACTATCATCATATTCCCGATCACAACCGACAAAACAACGAGCCCGTGGCTCAATGGTGAGAGCGTTCGACTCAAATACCAAAGGTCGCGGGTTCGAATCCCAGGTGTGCCACACTTGGGATTGGGTATGACTGGCTGATGACGGCTAATAAGCCAGAAATGGCCATTCCGGTCTCCCTTGTCTTTGTCGGTTCACCTTATCAACATATGCTACACGTCGCTATGCGACCGCCTGCGAGGGACTCTAGTCTGAGCTCAGGGCACAACGGAACATACATGTTCCTTAAGCAGATCGGTGAGCCCCACACTATCATCATATTCCCGATCACAACCGACAAAACAACGAGCCCGTGGCTCAATGGTAGAAACGTTCGACTCAAATACCAAAAGGTCGCGGGTTCGAATCCCAGGTGTGCCACACTTGGGATTGGGTATGACTGGCTGATGACGGCTAATAAGCCAGAAATGGCCATTCCGGTCTCCTTGTCTTTGTCGGTTCCACTTATCTACATATGCTACACGTCGCTATGCGACTGCCTGCAGAGGGCTCTAGTCTGAGCTCCAGGGCACAACGGAACATACATGTTCCTTAAGCAGATCGGTGAGCCCCACACTATCATCATATTCCCGATCACAACCGACAAAAGCAACGAGCCCGTGGCTCAATGGTGAAACGTTCGACTCAAATACCAAAGGTCGCGGGTTCGAATCCCAGGTGTTCCACACTTGGGATTGGGTATGACTGGCTGATGACGGCTAATAAGCCAGAAATGGCCATTCCGGTCTCCCTTGTATTTGTCGGTTCCAAATTATCAACATATGCTACACGTCGCTA
>WEDG01006052.1:0-43578 GCA_017591395.1 Schistocephalus solidus
CCTGATCGTCAAGACGTTCACGTGACTGGGGCCCAGGCTGCTTGATCGGCTGCGCGATTTTAACCCCCTCTGACACCTGAAGCGTACTCGCTACCCAGCCATTTGGAAATTCTCTTTCGTCCTACCATATCGATTTCCTTCACGTCCATGGCCGTAGGCGTACTCCTGTTTTGGACATTCACATTGTCAAAAATAAAACACCGACTACCTTCTTCACATTGTGAGTACTGAGTACTTCATTGTGAGTCTGCATCTGCTATGATTATCTGGACGGTATCAAAAGATGAGCACCATAGCTTCGTTTAAAAATTTAAGAAAACAGGGCTTAGAAATTGACCAAGAGATACGGACGATGATAGCTTGAGCACTCTTTTCCACACGTAGGCTTTCTACTTGAGGTATCAAATGATCACGTTTGGGTATCGTAACCACGTTTTTTTAGTATTCTGAGCTTTCATGCTCGTTTGGGAGTCCGTCGACAGAGTTGTAAGTAGCAAGTTGATCAGCGTCACAGACAAGCTGGATTAAGGGCGAAAATAGGAGCGCAACTTCTGTGTATGACCATCTTACAAGATTTCTTAGTCAATCCCGTTGAATACTATAGCTAATTTAAACACTCCGTCGTTATATTTCTACTCTCTACTCCCACATATTGCCACCGCAGATCCTCCCCAGATGAAGCTGATTCAACCCGAACCACCACAGGACGCGCACATATTCCTGAAACCATGGAAGACTACAGACGTAAGATTATGCACGATAAAATTATAATCATTGTTTAAAAATAACATAGAGATAATGACAAGGCAAAACAGACCACCATCTCTTCGCTAGTAATGGACACCGTAACCATAGTATGGCTGGTAATGGTATGGATGATAATAGGGGTGGTAGCCTTAGTGGTAGCCATGGTCATGGTGCGCGGTGCCCAGCGGTGTCGGCGTTTCGGTAGCGGGCAGAATGGCTCCTTACTGACTTGCATCCAGATGGCCAATAAGACTGTCGTAAGGAAAAGGAGACTGAGCTGAATTTTGACATGAGCGTCCTAGGCTGTCTGCTGCCTTGAACGGAACAATTAACACCTGCAATTCGAAAATTTCTCGAGGCTCTGCTACCAAAAACTCAATAGGAAAGTATCGGGTGGTGACTCTACGGAAGGGTTTCACAAACCCAAAAAGCGGCGACGATTAGCACCCAGTATCTATGCTGCCGATAGCGCACGACGGCGCCCTGTGACCCTGTCTCCCGCTCCCCATCGCCATCCCAATGCGGTTGCAGTGGCAGCGTCGCTCTGGGGTGATCGATAACAGTCACGGCGACTACCGCCCCGGTTGATACCCTGCTAGGGGATAGAGGTATACGACTCCAGACCGGTAATTGGCGCATTTATTCTGTCCCCACTAATGGCTGTGTTGCAAAAATCGAAGAATTCGCACCCCACCCCCACGTTTGATACCTATTTACCATCAAAACTTTGGAAAAATAAACTGGCGTATCCCCTGATTAGACCGAACCATTCTGACTGGTTTCCTAAGTGACATGGTAATTGATGCTATAGCCCAGTGACTCACAGCAGATCAGAAATTCCTAAGGTCCCAATATTCATGAAGTACGCTCAAAAGCGCTCTTTTACTGTTCATCTTAGCTGTGCTCGAACCAGGATCCCGTACTTCCCATTTGCAGAATTTCTCATTGCATGTCGTGCTTATTCTTTGGCAGATGTTACATAACGCTGAGGTCTACCTCACGAGAACCTTTATTCCCGCGCATGTCACCGGTGCTTCCTCAACGCTGTCGGACATACAATTGCGCCTGGTTTACAGCAGTTGCACTGCATATCTTTCCTGGGTTTCCTTCGAATAATCACTCGGTTCGTATGTCTAGTCTCAGGAGACGCCTAATGGCACTTACGCCCTATTGTCAATTAGCAGTTGCCTAGCAGCTAGCGGATCATCAGAGTCTCGCCCACTCATGAGCTCGCAAGTGGCTGGCCGAAGCAGGATACGGGCACTTCCTACAGACAAAAAGCAGATTTTCCTTTACAACTTTGACGTCATTTTGACCTTTTTCATTATATACCGGATCACCTTCACCTATATTATAGTGGATATCAGAAGTGCAGTTGGATTACGGCCAAAGTGTGCTCGTGCATGCGCGTACTCAGTCGTTTGTCGGATCTGGAAGACCTGTCGGTAACACCTTATTTAGTTTCACCTGTAGATATGCATCAGATTTCTCTGCAAGGATAGGTTATGTACGCCCATTTGAGTTTAAAATACAAAGCTGCCTATAGTAGGTGTTATTAAGAAGGCTTCGTTTAGTTTACTTTTTCATAGTTATGGGAAGTGACCCTCTGTATGTTCAATATTCCATACCCTTACACGTATAACGTTTTTTGTGACGGATTTTGTTATTCAAAATCATTATATATCTATTAAGTTTCTGATTGTTAGCTTCCTTATTATCACGTTCAACGTTGTTGTTAGATGTAGGCCTATCAGAATAAACTTGGTGAAAATTTATGTTTAAGGCTTTCTTCTACACATTTTGCTGCTTATCTGCGAGTAGGTCCCATTCATTAAACCTCCATTAAAACCATTTTCCTTTACACGATCCTGGAGTTAGAAGTGACTAGGGCAGTCAGCATAACCTACCGATGGCGAGATCTCAGTTAAATTAAAACTAAAAATTATTGGCGAATAGACTGCCCCTGTGCCTCGTCTGGCGAGGAGGTCAGAGCTCTAATGAAGAACTATAAAATATCCCTTTTGGAAGGGCCCCTTTCTTTTTCTTCCTCCCCCGCTCCCCCAATTCCCCCCCCCCCGACTCCGTGGTATCAAAGTATTTTGTGTCACCATGGACGGAATCATGTTCCTGATTTGTTAATGTTTATCCTAACACTTTGTCAATGCGTGCACTGCAATTCGGTTAGTCTCACCGGCGTTGATCGACGAGCAATTGAAGCCCCCGTCCTCTCTTACCACCCCCCACTCCCCGCTTACTGCTCCGCTGAATCAAGGTAGTTTGATGAGCCTCCGGTGAAGTCAGCAATTTTTGATGAACTCATGCACTTTACTTTTAATGTTTATCCTAGTGCTTGTTTATGTGACCAAACCACGGCCGTGCACCACAATTTTTTAAGTCTCACCGGCATCTCACACTGCCAATTTTGACATGCTTCTTCCTAAGTGCGACGAAAAGCTATCCAGGCCAATGCATAAATCTTAAGGGGCATTGATTCACCTTGATGCAGCCGCTTTGATTTCGGTCAAAACAGGAACTCATCCTAACGCAGACCATGGCCTAGTGCGTGCACAAATGAAATTCGCCTTGAATTTTGCACATCAACTTTAGTGTATCAAAAGATAATTTTAAGGTTCAATGTTATAAATTATTTGTGTGGCAGGAACACGGTAGAAGGAACGCCTTACCCTTTAAAATAGTTTGATTTGCGATAACACAAAGCCTACCATTAAGCTTAATTTTAAACCTAATCTTAAAGCATGCCATACACCTTGCAGTTAACACGAACTTGTAATGTGCCCAGAATACGTTACCTGAGACCCAGGGAAGGAAAGGAAGACTTTAGCGACAACAATATCCTAAAAACCTAAGTTCAATAAGATGCTATGGAAAGAGGGAAACATAGGTACAAAGGTAATCTGAATCTGAGGGCAGATTGTCCAAAAGGGATCCAGGAGGAAAGAAGATCGGGAAGCAATTAAAAATTCGGATTGTTGGTCTTGGCCGGCCACGGGGGTTCTTGGATTTCCTTCCTCATCAGTATTTATAAATTCTCTATTGTCAAGGTGGGATCCGATCAGTGATGATTGACTGAGATGTATCGGGAAAGAGAAATTAAACAATCTTTAGCTAGGCATAAAATTCAAACAATATTATTATGTTAAAAAACTTTATAAGAAACCAACATTTTGTTCAAGTGCTAGTCGTAAATATATGATGAAGAATCGCGCGCGTGCACCTTAGGTGGCGCGTTATCCAGAATGTGCTATGGATGCGCGTGGTTCTAGAAAATTCTACCAGGAACACGTGGTAAGAACTTTCTGCATTGCTTACTCCTATAAAAAGACTCTGCTCTCTCCAGCAGCATCAATTAGTTCAGTAGCCGATCTGCCTTCAGGTGGTACCCCTACAAGTTTTTCAACTGTTTCAACTTGTTTTTTTATCTTTGAGGACCTCGGGTAACGCATAGCCCCCTTCAGGAGGAAGCTGTAGGTAGTGCTCAACTAGTTGAATATCGTCCTGATGAGACGGGTTAGCTTGTACCTGTGAATGGTCAGTATTCTCACCTTCCAGCTATCCTGGCTTGAGGCACTTGAAATAGATGGAGAACTCTTCAGAATACGGCCTATCGTAGTGACGGATGAGGCAGGTCTTGTCTGACAGGACACGAGTAACGACATAATTACCAACCCAGGCTGGATTACATACATGTGGTACGCCAGTAGGCCCCGCAAAATTTCGCATCCATACCCCTTCCCATTCATTAGGAAGGGAACTCTTAACGATTGGCTGGGTGACTTAGAAATTAAACAGAACTCGCACAACGGAATGACGCCATGAATGTCATGAGTATTTGTTAGTGCGACAAAAAGTTATCCAGGCCAATGCACAAATCCTAAGGTGGCATTGGTTCAACTAGATGCAGCCGCTTTGATGTCGGTTAAAACAGGAACTCATCCTAACCCAGACCAGCGCGGACATCTGAGTAAAATGGAAAACTTTTATCAAATACCTAGGGCATAAACAAACGAAATTCGCCTTGCCTATAGCCACATCTACTTTAGCCTAGGAAAAGGAAATTTAAACTTTTACTCATCAGAATGATTTTTAGGACCGGAACATGGTAGTAGAAACGCCCGACCCTTTAAAATTGTTGGATTTGCGATAAATTTTAGGATGGGTAAACACTTTAATGTCTTAACCTCATACAAATCCTACCATAAAACTTAATGTCAAACTTAATCTTAGAGCTTTCCAAACCCTGCACCGAGTCCGTGCAGATACCACGAACCAAATGCATGGTCCGTGAGATAATGTGGACCCTAACTTCAACTCTGACCTTAACCATACTCTCAAAGCTAGTCATACAGTTAACCCTAAAGGGTTGTTCCTCTTCCCAAATCCATTTAAGAGACCTTACAACTCATCTTTTCAACATTTATAAAATAAAATTCCTAAATTTACGTAGGATTTTCATTGGTTCATAAAACTATGAGCAGTGGTGCAGCAACCACGGATAAATATCCCAAGCATAGACATTATCGAAAGGTTTGTCACCCTATATTACCCGCCGCAGAACACATGAGATTATCTGGCATAAAATCAACGAATCAAACCTCAATGACACTGCAAGTTTTCCACTATCGTTCAACTTCAGTTTTGATTACGAGGCCGATGTATAGCACAAGTTCGAACAGCACTGCGAAAACAATAGAACATGTGGGAAGGCCAGGGCACGCGAACGCGATCAGGGGAAATAAGTGATCTTTCAGTCCACAGCTCACTCGACGGGACCCAGTCGTATTTTCAAGTTTCACGAGGCGCAAATCCTTGGAGGACGGGTCAATCGTGTGAACTGCGATCTGCTCGAGTAATGGTTCTTAGTCCAAAAGTCCATCAACAATCTCTATGACCTCCGGTACACGTATTCGTAGCTTAAACTTTGTCTGAGGGTGCGGGCGACCAACACGGCCATTGACAGCCGCCGGATTCCCACTCTAGCATCCACCCTGGATGATGAAATCACGGTAATTAACGATCACACGCTGACGCCGGAAATGCCGCAAAGTGCTCTTTCATTCTGATGCTCTAGTTACTCAGAAAGCTGTAAATCGGGTGAACGTTTCACATAGAACCTGGACTGGACCTCTGCAGTTACTCGTGAAATTGAAGGCAAAGTAAGGAGTATTTTTCAGTTTGTGTAATACTTTTTATTTATTCCAGGATAATTTACCTCCATTTCCAGTTTTTTAAGAAAAAACATTTGGCTCGTAAACTCCCAAATTTATGTATCAGCTTTCTGTGTGAATTTAAATTTTGAGTTAAAGTTTTTACTCAAATCTTTCAAGTCATAAAATGTTGCCAAAAGGATGAATATATCTGCTAACAAATAGATTTTTTACGTCTCCGGCGTTTTTGCTCAAAAGCAAAAACGTCATAAGAATCCTTTAAAAGTTTGAACTTCTCCGTCTGTTTTAAGTCAATAGTGTGGCTGCCAATTTTACTATCTCTCAGTTTTTAGTAGACGAAACACCCCGTTATCTGCTAATTGAGGCTACTCTTTGTTAAATTAGCAACTCTTTTGTTTTCCTCTTCTTACACTAGTAAACATCACGTATGTGTGCTTCGAGCTAGTGTTTAAATACCATAGCGACCTTTCTAGTAATTAAATATGTATATACAAGCAAGGTAAGCGCGTCATCCTCATTGTTGTGGTTAGGAACCTGCTCGATCCCATTTTTTAGCTCGTCAACTTGCTGCTGGTGATAACGAATGTTGTGCCATATCGCTCATGCAACATTATAAATCAATAGTATGCTGAGAGTCAACAGGCTAGACGCACATTACTGACATGTGCAAGGGAGATTGGAATGGTCATTTCTGACTTATTAGCCCTCGTCCGCCAGCCATGCCCAACCCCAGGTGGTGCACCACCCGAGGATCGAACCCATGACCCGCTGATCAGAAGTCCAACACTCAAAACATTGAACCATGGGCTCGTTAATTTACCGGTTTCGATCGTAACTATTAACATTGATATGTGCACGCTCACTGATCGGTTACGGGGCTCACTCTCGAGCCCCACCAGCAGCCGTACAGTGGCCGAAGAACATTAACGACGAAGAAAAGGAATTAAAACGAGTTGGTATTTTTATCACCCACAAGCCAACATCCTCACCAGGTGTAGCACTATCTCGAATAAAGAATATGATCCATGAAGTGCAACGACGAAACCTAATTTATCGTATCCCGTGCGCAAATTGCTCCTGCGTGTGTGATGATTATACGAGTCAGACCGTGGGTACCGCTATTAATGAACTCAAACTCTTTTCCGTTGCCGCGATCCCCAGCCATTGTCCTTGGGCACGGACTCGATTGAGACCATCAATTCACCTGGGATGACACGGAGGTGGTCGCCAAGACACAGCGGGACGAGCATGTCCCATAACTAGAACGGTGAGCACCACTTCAATATAATTAACATTCCCGATCACAAACGAAATGGCAATGAGCCCGTGGATCATTTCTAGAGCGTTCGACGTAAATCATGCGTTCGAATCCCAGGTGGTCCATAATATGCATATATATGCACTAAGGACCCTAAATAAGTTTCGCACTACAGAAATGGAATATGACCTGAATATGACGGCCAGCCGATTCATCGAATGTAGTTTAACACCATACAATCCTGAACTAAGGGACACCAATCTGGGTAAACGTCTTCCTGATTTTGCGATTTTTAGAGTTTCGTAATTTACATACACTTTGGGTTGTTAAACTTGTAAGAGGTTAGGCATGTTTGAGGAAAAACAGTTAAAACCATTTTGCCCCGGCTGGCATTTTGAATAGGTTACTGTTTTAAGTTTTCAGTGGAGTATACTGCTTGCCCACGAGGCTAATTTTTGATTACGTTCTCATTATGTCCATTTAATAGCAACTTTGTACGGTAATGCATTTGGTCAAAAATACATGACTCTTATACCGCATATTTTGTTTTGGTGCATTTAACATTTGAAACCCTGTTTATGAGTATATTTACCTATAGTTCTGCGAATTGGAACATTTTTATGCATAGCTCATAATGCAGTACACTATCTCGTGAAATACCAATCGAACTTCTGAAATGTGTTTTCGATTCGAGCAAATTACTTAAAAAGGTTTTTAATATTGACTAATGTGCAGCCTAATCTCAGGACGTTTCAGGCACTTCAGAATACCAATTTATGAAGGAGCTCGTTTCTGATCGCCTGCAAGTCATGTTCGGTAAACAAAATAGGTACTTTAGTAGTATGCAATGCTCTCATTGATTTTCAATGTCCTTATAAATTCACATTTTTCATAGAAAACCTGCACAAAATATTCGTTCTTTAACTCCATTTCAACTTTTATGCGTCAAAAATTATACAGTTTGGTTTCTTATTATGCGATTGTTAAGACCATGAATCTTTGATTCACAATACACCGTATCCGTAAACTTACTGATGTTGCCTATTAAAGTTACAATGTGATATACATCCAATCAAACGGTTTATGAAAACCATCTGAGTACTTCCTCATAACTTAGAGAAGTTTGGATTTTTCTCAGACAAGATGCCTGTGGCATTTAGTTTGCAAACCTTGAATGCAAGTGTAATAAAAGGTTGGGTTTAAAGATTTGCGGAATTTCGAATGTCTTTTTTAACCAAAATATAAACTTTCTATGATAGAAAATCGAAGAAGGCGTAATTTGCTACCAAATGAATACAAGAAATAATATTTTTGAGCAGCTTGTCTATAAAATATGTCTAAATTGTTAGGGGCACCAAAAATAAAGGAAAAAACACATACTACTTAAGTATTAATTTACTATTAAGTGCACATTTACAGGCAAGTTCTACAGCTCTTTGAACGACGTTGATCAGCGCAGTCAGACACGTATTGTCGTCATCGTCATCATCATAATCATGATCATGATAATCATCCTAATTGAATATTCGAATTTATTCCTCAAGCTTTCTACTGGATAATGCCACGCAGGTTTTTTTCGCAGGCAAACACCACCTAGCCCTTAAATGCCAAACAAACATCCAAAATGCACGTTCAATCCTAAGTTACGGTGTATTGCACGATAAAAAGGGACTAATAGGAGGGCAAGGAATGTTTCTCCTTATTAAGGAATAAAAGTATCCATATTAAAGTCCGTTTTACCCATACTGCGATGCTCTGCTTCACTATAATCCTGACGTGCTTCACTGCTTTTAGGCAGTGTCCATCCATAACATAATAATTTGAAAAGGGGAAAAGCTAAATGGAAAACTACTTACTGATTTACTTTGGCTACAGTTTGCCTTTTGTCTGTTTGGGGCTGCTTTATTCAAAGGCTACTCGCGTACTCTCTAGACAGCACTGTATTTTAATACATTGTGTGCAAATGACGTGACTTATACCTTCTACTCAAGCTCCTAGCCCACATCTCCGATGCATTTCACGTCGATTATGTGTCGGTACGTAATGCAACCTGTAGAGAATGACTGACGCAATACAAGCAGAACGGATATGTAAACAGGCCAGCCGTCCTGAAAAACGTCGACTACTCTTTCTTCTTCTTCTTCTTCTTTTTCTTCTTCTTCTTCTTTTTATTCTTCTTCTTCTTCTTCTTCGTCTTCGTCTTAATCTTCGGGGGGGAGGAGGAGGAGTGAAAGTTTTTTTTATAAACATCATTTACGATTAGTTTATCAAAACAAACCTGAGTTCTTTTGTCGGACACCAAGGCGCTAGGTCAAGGGTGAGTTAGCACTGGTTCATCACATTGAAAATAACCCTTCAAAATTTGAGAAGCTTGAAAATTGACAGCACTTTTGACTGTGCGAAATGCCTACTCTTTCACCAAAATGGTTGTAAAAATGACGGTGTTTGATATTTTGGTAGAAAATAATTCAGTCATGCATGTTTGCTAGAAGATAATTCAGGTTTTCGAAATTCCCGAGAATGTCGTGCTTTTATAAAAAAATAATTTAACCCAAATTAGGTGGTCATCAGAACAATGTGGGAACGTTGTTGGCAAGTAACCACGATGTGGCGAAGACGTTATACTGTACTCCATACATGGGTTCTGGCAAAAAGCCCAGTTAAGTATTTCGCCGATGTTTCTGCTGCTGGAGGAGGACGCAGCAACGAGGGTTTCGGCTCCTCAGTGTGTCACTCAGCCTTTTCTATGCGGTTTCTGGTATATGAACTCAACAAAATATTCAAGGAAATAATTGCAAGTCCTGTCACTTAACTCCATATCCTACACTTAATAATTTCAGAAATTATTTTCTAGATTATTCTCTGGAGTTAATATACCAGAAACCGCATATAGAACGCTGTGGGAATGACGTAGGGGCTGAATCCCTCGTTGCTACGACACGCAGCGGTAGAAACATCAGTGAAACACGTGTATGGGCTTTTAGCTATTACCTATATCGGAAGTTCGGTACAACGTCTACGCCATATAAGATGCATGCTTCTTGTTTGTAGAATTGGCATTGCGTGGTTATTTTAAAATTATTGATTTTATTCTACTCAACTGTTCATTTGAATTTCGCGTCTGGCCCTAAAACGTAATGTCCCAGCCACTTAATTCCATGTACTACACTTAATAATTTCAGAAATAATTTCCTTAATTAACCACAATGGGCATTCCATATCTTTATGACCGACCGGAATCTCAAGATTAACAGTGGACTGAGACAATTAATTTTCATCTTTTCCAATCAAAATGAAAACAAGATTTATATTAAGCTGGTTTTATTTCACTGACTTTGCTTGGACCTCTTATAAGTAGACGTCGTCGTCTTGGTATCCGCGTGTAGATGAAAATATGATTTCACTCATACTCTTAGAAATCTCCTGTTTTACCTAAATATTTTTCATATTTTTTTTGGTTTCCAGGGCAAAAAATGTCCTCCAAATGAGTCATCTTAGTTAAGTTGGTGGGTATTTTCTTTTTATTGCCGGCGGGCTTTTGAAATTGAGCCGCCATATTTTCTGCTCTCCATTCGCATGTGAATCCTCTTATAAGTACGTCAATTGGCCTATTTCACCCATTAAAAACTGAATTTTAACCCTATTTGTTTATTCAAAAAACAAAAATGAGGTCATCAGCGCACGACGCTGGCACTATTTTGAAGCAAGTCCAAATTGATCAATATTTTGAGACAATTTCAAGGGCGATTCTTCGCAGTGAATGGAGGACCTTTTTTGCTGAATTTTTTTGAATTTTACTTTCAAAATAAAGCGTTGCTCTTTCTCTTCTTTCTTTCTAAATATTGATTGCAACTATGGAGGGATTTGAAAGCTCCAACAAGACAGTAAGGTTGGGGTTGGGTTGGGTATGACTGGCTGATGACGGCTAATGTGTCACGAATGGTCATTTTAGTCTGTCTTGTCTTTGTCGGACTTGTTAATCTGCCTCATCTACTACTGCTAACAGCTGAATGGTAGCTGGCGGAAAAAGTAAGTTCCGCTAAAGATCAGTGAGCGTTCGTCAACGAAGGTCCATATTTCGGATCTAAGCCGGCAATATGAGCCCGTAGCTCAATTTGTAGAGCGTTTGACTTCTGATTAACGGGTCGCGGGTTCGAGCCTCGGTTAAGAAACTGCTTGGGGTTGGGTATAACTGGCTGACGACTGCCAATAAGCCAGAAATGAACATTCCAGTCTCCTTTGTCTTTTGGGCCATATTCACCCACCTATTCTACTTCTAGCCTCCGTAAGCTTCTGGGATGGCTCGAGAGTGAGCCTCAAGGCAGATCGGAACGATATGAGTTCCGTAAGCGATGGGTGAGTGCTCATCAACGAATGCAAGTCAATATTCCCGATCTAAACTAGCAAGACAACAAGCCCGTGGCTCAATAATCAGAGAGTATGACTTCTGATCAACGTGTTGCGGGTTTGGCTTTGGGGTTGTGAACCACCTGGCGTTGGGTATGACTGGCTGACGACGGCTTATAAGCCATAAATGGCCATTCCAATCTGCCTTGTATTTGTCGGATTTGGAATTTGAAAAACAAATTGTTGCAAATCTGCTCGAAGCTTCCTTCTTTCAATAAATTACTAGGTAGCTGTCGTAAAGCACATTGCTGTTGAAAAGCACATCGCTGTCGGTAAATAATCTCGGACAATGGTAGAGTACGTAACCTCACTGGGGAAACTGTAGGTGGATAAATGTAACCCAACCACCCAATTGAGACCCAAACCCAAATATCCAACATTAACCCTAACCCAATTCCCTAATCCTTGCCTTTAAAATCGAAACCAGTTCTAAAACGTAAGTGTAGTCATATAACCCTAACAATAACACGTACCTTTATTCCAAAACCCCAAATCTGTAAACCTAACTTCAGGCCTGAAAATCATAACCCTTAACCCTCAGAATCCTAAACGTAGCCCTGAAAACCAAATTTAACTCCAAAGCCCTATACCTAATCCAAAAAACCATAATCTCAACTGCAAACCCCAACTCTGGGCCCATAGAACTGTGAAGTAATCCACATCGACTTAAATAAAATAAATCTGTAGTTCGTGAACAGCAACACATACAATCACCGAATCTCGTCCCGAAAGACCCACCTATACCTACCACTATTAAATCTAGTGCCTTTCTCAATACCTGGGTTAAACATGCAACGTGCCAGGTAAGTTAAATACTCTTTTGTTAAATTTGCCTGCTCATTGTTTTGATTTCAGCAACCAAATAACCCAGAAACTGAAGAACCTGCATGCTCCAGATAATAACGCCACCGTGGAGACACGATGGTGTTAACTGCGAAATGTTATCCAGTCCACCGCCCTCGAAGTCCTCGGATGCGCACGCCGTCCACACCAGGACTGGTTTGATGACAATGACGCCGAAATCAGCAACTTACTCGCGGAAAAGAATGGACTATACAAAGCCTACATGGACCTTCGGACAGACACCACCAAAGCAGCCTTCTTTCAATGTCGCCGCCTTGTACAGCAACGGCTGCGGGAGATGCAAGATGCCTGGATGATTCGAAAGGCTGAGGAAATCCAGGGGTATGCGGACCGCAATGAAATGAAAAACTTTTTCAAAGCCATCAAGGCCATCTACGGCACCTACATCAAGGGGATCGCACCACTGCTCAGCTCTGACGGCACAACACTGCTGACAGAGAAATCGCAAATTTTGAAGCGCTGGGCCGAGCACTTCAGAAGTATCCTTAATTGCTCATCAGCCATCTCTGATGCTGCCATTGACTGGCTCCCTCAAGTGGACACGAACAATGACCTGCATTTGCCGCCTTCATTACCAGAAACCATCCGGGACGTGCAGCAGATTTCCAGCGGTAAAGCACCGGGATCCGACGCAATCATACCAAAAGTCTACAAGCATGGCGTGGCCCGGCTGAAGGCAGAACTCACAACACTTTTCCAGGAGATGTGGCGCCAAGAACAAGTACCTCAGGATTTCAAAGACGCGACCATCGTCTATCTCTACAAACGGAAGGGAAACCGGCAAATCTGTGATAATCACAGAGGCATCTCGTTGCTCAATATTGCCGGGAAGATCTTCGCCCGTACCCTTCTCAATCGTCTGAAAGGTTATCTAGAGCAGGGACTGCTCCCGGAAAGCCAATGTGGCTTCCGCCGACACCGCGGAACAACCGATATGATCTTTGCCGCCCGCCAGCTACACGAGAAGGGCCAGGAGATGCGAACTTACCTATACACTACCTTCGTGGATCTAACGAAAGCATTTGGCACGGTGAATCGCGACGGACTGTGGAAAGTCATGCAGAAATTCGACTGTCATGAGTGGTTCACGCCCATGGTGCGTCAGCTTCATGACGGGACGACGGCGCACGTCACTGACAATGGGACGGTATCCGAAGCGTTCGCAGTGACCAACGGAGTGAAGCATGGCTGCGTACTGGTGCCCAAGCTGCTCAGTCTCATGTTCTCTGCTATGCCGATGGACGCCTTCCGTGATGAGCAGCCTGGTATCCGCATTGCTTCAGAACTGACGGGCAACCTCTCAACAGTCGGCGTATGCAGGCCACAATGCGCGTGTCTACGACTACAGTCCATGACTTGCTCTTCGCGGATGACTGCGCCCTTAACACCGTGACGGAGGAGGACATGCAAAGGAGTATGGACATCTTCGCCGCAGACTGCGCCAATTTTGAATTAACAATCAGTACAGCCAAAACGGTTGACATGCCCCAACCACCACCCCGGGTAGAATAAAATACTCCCCGAATCAATGTTAACGGTGCTCAACTCAAAAAAGTGGAAAATTTTTATGATCCTTGCAAAGAAAATATACATGGCACGCTAGGGCACTCTTTTACGTTAACAGCAAAACGCAGTCCTTTTCAGAAAATTTGGAAAATTTGGAAACTTTGAAAAATTTGGAAACTGGAAAATGTGGAAAATTTGGAAAATGGATACGCAGCCATCACAATCATTCCTGACAAACTAGGCTTGCCTACAACTGCGGTTGTTATAATGCAAGGTGCCGAATGGTTCCAAGGAAATCAACTCACGGAAAATAACCTAGTGCATTACCTTTTATTCTCTGGTGCAAAAAATGGTTAATTTTCATAATGTCATGGTTTTATTTATTTACAGAAAAAATTGACCTTCTGCGCGATTTCTTAGGATCGCAGATTTTAGATGTTAACGAACAAATCAAGGTAGCCCATTAGATAATATTCGAAAACGCTTATTGAATATTTGATGAATGTATATTTAAGCATTTGATGCGTTTATTCTTCCATTTCTTCTCTGTTTTCAATTGTGAATGAATATTTGGCTGACACCGTCTCTTTTAGTTTGCCACTTACCCATTTTAGGATATAAATTATGTGGAGAACTTAAAACCTTTTTCTGCTCTTGAACCCGAAAGTGCACTGCAAGTGCTAAGGCCTTACGGATATTCAACAGTAAATGTTAAATAACTGATAGATGGAAACTGACGGACAGTAAGTTTAATATCCCGATGGGTGTGATCGGGAAGAAGGCAAAGCCGGTTTCTAGAACAAAACGATTTATTCTAGGGCGACCGAAAACAGCTGATGTCAAGCTCATCAAACCTCGTCTATTTATTGAGTTCTCGGGGTTCTCGAACATTCCAACCAATCGTGACGGCGGTCGTTCTGGAACTTTCTGGCCTGCAACGTGGCTCGCATTGATTGGTCGCTTCTCACGCTGGAAAACCCATGGCGGAAACTTCTCGAATTTGGGTCGCACGCGTGCGTGGGGGCTTGACGCGTGCTCGATGCAGCGGCACATACCGATTGGTTGCCTGGTTGTCTACGCATTTTTCTCAGCCGGCTTGGCCTACTTCGGCGTGCGTCAACACGTGCCATTTCCGCCTTGGGCCATGACTCAACTGCGGATCCCGTCGCCGTAACACCTCCCGCTTTTGAAAGGTGGACCTCCTATCGCTTCTTCCTCGGGTCCACGATAAATTTTTTTGGTGGTTGCGTTTTTCTATGACTCTTGCGGAAAGGAGGTGGTATAGGCCTTGTGTCTTCTTCGGGGGTAGGGACCTCAAAAGTGTCAGGGCTATTTGGCCATCCATGGTAAACCTCCGCCTTAGCTCGTTCGCATGTCGTTTAATTATCCCTGTTGCCGTTTCAACCTCAAAGACAACGCCTTTCGACGTTCTGACAATGGCCTCTACCCACGATTTCTCGCCAGGGTTATAAATTCGGGCAAACACCTCTTCTCCCTCCAGAAAATAGTATTTTGGCTTCTGTGAAACTCGAACCTCAGGTTTTAGGTACTGTAGTTGTATGTCAGGTTGTCTGCCCAGAAAACGTTCGGCTGGTGTTTGATCACCAAGCTCATTTTTGGCGTTGTTCTGTAGGCCAGAAGGAACGTGTTGAGGTAGTCCATTTTAACCCCTGCGTTCCACATCTTTCTCATAGCTCTCTGGAAGGTGTCAACAAAACGTTCTGCTTCACCGTTCGATTGGGGATGAAATGGCGGTGACGTCACATGTCGGATTCCCCATTTCTGGCACAACTGTCGGAAACTGATGACGTAAACTGGGTGCCGTTATCCGTCACAATCGCTGTGGGGATTCCATATCTGGAGATAAGTTCTTCCGTCTTTTTTGATGTGACCTCGGCAGTGGCTGCCGCGACATCAAAAACGTCTACCCACTTTGACCATGCGTCGACGACTACTAGAAACATGCGGTTAAAAAATGGCCCAGCGAAGTCCATCTGGACTCTAGTCCACGGTCTCAGTTCAGTTCAGTTCAGTTTCAACATCGTTATCAATACCTTTCCAATATACGTACCTTCGGGCCAGTTGTTTCATGCGAGTCATACCCTGGTGTCCGGCGTGAAGTTCACTTAAAACTTGTTGTTAATGTTTGGCTGGAATCACCACTCTACCATCATACATTTAACATTCTTCGGTGATGCACAACTGCTCCTTCCGGTTCCTGAAGGGCCTTATAGTTGGGTGTACCTTATCTTCATTGGGCTAACCGTTCTGAATAAGCTCCTTTACCTGACGTTATAGATGGTCTGCTGTTGTGGTTGCTCTGATATGTTCGGCTGTGAGGGGCACCTGCAGTATGACGCCTCTGAATTCTTCATCGTCTTGTTTCAAAGTGCTTGCGATCACCACATCTTCCACATTTTCGTTGCTTACGCTCAGTCTTGATAAAACATCTGGAGCCCCGAACTTCTGAGTGGGCACGTACTGAATTGTGAAGTCATAATTCAAGAGGATGGTACTCCGCCGTTGTATCCTCTTCGCCGCATACTGGGGCACGCCACGATTTGTGCCGAACAAAAACTTTAGTGGTTGATGGTCTGTGTGGAGGATGAAATGTCTACTGTAAATGAACTGATGAAATTTCTGTACTGCAAAGATGATCGCCAGTGCCTCTTTCTCGATTCGACTGTAGTTTCTTTCTGTCTTTGTGAGTGCTCTGGCGACATACAAAGGCCAAGATTTTTCCGTCCGAATCCTTCTGAAGGAGAACGCCGCCTAACCCGTACTCAGATGCACCCGCCTGGACGGTAGTTTCTTTATTGGCTTCGATATGTGTGAGCACAGTTGACTCAGTAATCTTCGCCTTGATACTGTCAAACGCTTCCTGACAGTCTGCAGACCAGTAAAATTTTGCATCTTTGCAAAGCAATCGGTTTAAAGGTGGCTTTAAGGTGTCCAGCCCTGCAATAAATTGAGAGTAGTAGCTGACCAAGCCCATATATGATTGTAGCTCTCGAACATTCTTTGGCACCTTCATATTCTTGAATGCTGTAACTCTCTCTGGATCTGGTGAGCGGAGGGGTGAATATTCATGCAACTAGAATTTCTACTGATGCTAAGTAAGTAGTACCATACTATATGAATAGAGCCATAACGGAGCTGCCATGACACAGTTTTGAAGATTGAATAGTCTTGCCTAATAGGGGTTTCGGGAGCATCAGGAGCGTATGAAGTAAAGATTTTTGTCTCACCCTAGTGGAAGCCGTCAGCTCTACCCTCATAACCTAAACAATTGCTTTTATGTATCAAATATTGTATTTCCGTTATAAATTCTGCTTCGACCTGCTTTGCTAAGTGATCAAATAAACGTTTAATTTAAAGTAAGTATCTTCAGATTCAAATAGTTATACTGTTATACATTTGTACTGACCGAGACGATTCTTCGATTGCATTGTCTTCCAAAGCTTGCTGAAGATACTAGCGTTGAGGCAGCTTCAAGTGATCTTTTAGGCAACCGGCGGCTAGGAAAAACGTTTGACCCATACAATTTATTGAAAAATGCGTGAAGTGCTCGTTGCCTGGATGGTTTTCGATTTTTAACTGTGTTGTCTACGTGGAATAAACACAGTTCACCCATTTTAAAATGCCATCTGAGATAAGAAACCGAGTTTAACGAAAATACCTACCTGAGGGACATCCGTTAATCTAAATTTTAATGGAATAAGGCCCAGATTAATCCGTTGAAAGTGTACTAGGCCCGTCTGACTGGTTGGAATGTGACCAAAATCCAGAAGGGGAGGCTCAAAGAGAAGGTCCGATGTGGTGAGCGTGGCTGCTAAGTTGACTTTGATACTCTGAATATTTGCCTCAGGCACTTCGAAGCACAAGGTGGTCCGCAAGGAACCCAACTGGGAGTCAAGTATGACTGGCTTCTCGCCAGCTTTCTCATCACCCTCCCGACGAAGTTGATTCAGGGACTTCAGGAAGGTCCGAGGAAACCTTTTCAGCTGCACTCTGCTTGTGTCAGAGGCCTAAAAGAAAAAAAAGAGTGTAAAACGTGAAAAGGGAACTCAACAGTTGAGGGACAGCTTACAGACAGACAATCAGGAATCATGCTAGTACCTGAGGAGTCCTATAAATTTACAGGAAGTATAAGTTGCTGATTTAGTAGCACTGGTGTCAAGCAGTTAGATTTTGCAAAGTCATCGTATTAGTATGCATATGCAATTATCCAGGAAACCATCGAGTTGCAGTGAGATTACAATGGGCTGAGATAGATCTTGTCATTTAATATGTTTAAATAATGTCAGATCGCAACAATTGTAAATGTTCTCCTGTTGAGTTATAAGTGACGAGTTGACAGGAGGTCAACCTCTTGCATTCGCTTGCTTCATTGGGATGATGGGACAGTAGACGAAATGCCAGCTTTCGAGTGGGGATGTGCCATAGCCTCGATGGGAAGAGACTTTGGCTAAGTTGAATACATTTTTTTCCATTGGCGTTGGGGTCTGCGTGGGAGTAAGTATTTATGTACAAGGGATTAGCAGAAGTGTACCATGCCTAGCCCCAGGTTCGGATAAACTGCTATTCGAACCAGGTTTCCGTGGTCAATCTACGTTTGTTAGTACAGCATTGAGCCACAGGCTTGTTGTTCTGTCGGTTATTGTAAAACGGCATATTTGGATGAAAACCATGGAAGGGAAGGCTATATTTTGGCGTAAGAAATTAAGGGTTTGGCACAGAAATGAGATTTCAAGGTAAGTTAGCATAAATTATTTGGATGACCTGCACCTGAAAAAGGAATAAATGATGTCGAAAAACTGGTAACATACTTAGAAGACTTAATTGTTTGGGTTTTTAGACGATTTTTGGGTTGGGAAAAATGCTAACATGAGCGTTCCTATCTGTTGTAGATGCTGAGGTGTTAGCATGTTTTCCATCGGTCATGACAATACTGATATTGATGCCTGGCTAAGCAGATGGCTCAGATTTACTGGATGGTTTCTTTGTTCTACTAGGTTTGACAGATATAGCAGGCGTGGTTGGCTTGGGAGGGGTAAGAAGTGGCGTTGAAACGATTTCACTCTAACCAGGAACAAGGTTAACGGGTGAAGATTCAGCTGGAATCGAAATTCTTGTTGATCCGGAGGGCCGTGGGCTGCAGAAGCTAGAGGGCCAACCTCTGAGATAACTTTTGGTATTTAAGATGTAGACCTAGGCTTCTCGTTTGCTAATGAGAATGAAATCTGACGGTGCATTGGGGTTTTATCTCTTCAGATAACCAGTTTGTTTTTCTTCGTGCATCGAGAAAATAATGTCCCCTTCAATCGCCGAAAAACGATTGTCCATAATTAGCGTGTTTTGGCTCCGAGAAGACGACCTTTTAGCTTCTGAGACTTTAAAGTTAACGCCGCATGATGCAAGGAAATAAAATACGACGTCTAGTGGGATTTTACTTAACGGAACTTTTTTTAAAAGAAAGTTGAAACTTCTCTTGCATCGGTCATATGAATGAGTACTTACCAAGTTTATAATCGGCTCACGTTTCTCGCATTGTTGAGAAGTGAGTGGTACCAAGGATCGTGAAGTGAGAACCATATCAAGACATAAAAATATTAAAATTTTCCAGGGCAGCAAGGTCTAGTTTCGTCATATTAACGGTAAGTTGCTCCTGTGGAAATTTTTTGCTAAGAGGAGATTTGCGTCTAAGCTGTGACTGAGGTTAAAAATTGACTTTAAAATATCAAAAGACGACTTGGCGAGCAAATTCGCTACTTTCGATATTTTCTCTTCAGGACAGTACAGTTATAGGGAAACGTTGGAGTGCCAAGATTACTGTGGAAAAGAAAACTCTATTCAGATAGTGTTCTCAACCAATCCTGATTTACGAGGCGAAGGTAAGGATAATTTGCCGGCTCAGACCAACTCCATGTGCATTCCTCATTTGCTTGCTCCTGTGGAGCATGTTATATTGGTCGCACGAGTCGGCTAAAAGAATAAGAGAACGCCTCCCAGTATGGCTGAGCAAAGGGGAAGTCAAGAGCATACAAACGCCATCCTTGCACCTCTTGTTGACTCCGGGCATAGTGTGAACCCCAGCGAAGCTTTCTGTGTAATTTATACGGTCCCACCAAACTACCCCAAGCCACTGGGTCAACGTGTACGAGCAGCAGCAGAAGCGACTGTCATTCTGTTGAAGAAGCCGGTCTTGTGCGCACAAAATAACCTTGTAAAAGCTCCGCGCTTAGCTTGGCACACAGCCGCTTAACTGCTTGCATTCCCCGCGCCATCTCCGTCCTCCACCTTCCCCTGGAACGGATCTATCAAACACTCACTGCCTCTTATCATACTGTTTCTTATCACAATGTTTCCTATCATCCTCCCCTTATGCACACCTCTCAGACAACCCACACAAACGGACGAATATTATCGATTTCGTGTTTTAACTTTCTACTGCGTTCCATCGTTTCCCTATAATTGTACTGGCCTGAAGAAAAGTTATCGAAAGCAGCGCATGTGCTCGCCAAGTCGTCTTTTTAATCTTTCAATGGGAATTTTTTACAACTCTAAAATATCAGTATTTTTTAAAGTGATAATATAGAAGGAAAATCGTCACTACTGACGTTTTGCGTAATAAAAGAGATACTATTTCAAATATATGTTTGTAGCGAAGCACAACAAGCAAAAATCTTCCATGTAACGAGTTTAAACTGAAAATAGAATGAGCGAAAATCATACCAACTGGTATAGCAATTACTGCAAATTATTTTTCGCTGTAACTTAGGTATACTTTAAAAAATTTAAATTCCAGTTGTATAATTACTCTTTCTATTCCGTCTTTTTTTTACGTAAATCTGCTAACGAGGTTAGACTGAAACTAAAAAACGTTAAGAGGCTATACAGGATGAAAAGTTATCTCAACTGTTAGATCAACTACTGCAAACTATTTTTCGCTGTAAATTAAGTATACTATCACGATTTCAACCCCAGCTCTACAATTATTATTTAGATTGCATTCCTTTTACGTAAATCTGCAAGAAATTTTGTGAGGCTATGTCGAGGGAAACAGTTAAAAACCGCATATTTTCCCCCATTGTGAGGTACAATAACCACAAGTGTGTGCAGTTTATAAAGAGTAAGAACAAACGTTGTACATTTGCGGAGAGGACTTTCAATGATCGATTTATCGGGGAGACCCAGCTCCCATTGTTACAGGTTTTGTCCACAGGGAAGACACCTTGGCCTGGACATTTTGATTGTCGTCAATTTTCAACCCTTTCCCTATTTCTGCCAATCCTCTCCCTCAAATCTCTCCTTACTTCCCTCATCTTAATTTTTACCTCGGCTCTTAGTCCAGTTGAAAACATACTTATTTGTGCGACCTCCATAAGGACATCCCTTGTTACAGAAACCCTGCCTGGGTTTCGTTTTCTTAAATTATTTTTAGAGAGGGATGTTCTAATCTCGCGGCTGGTTTCTGCTTTGTCAAGCCGGAAAGCATTTGTAACGTGATAATTTCCCAGTTTTTCAGGAATTCACTGGCATATTCACGAAGAAGATCTAGATCGTGTGTCACTCGTTCATTCGGAATGCATGCCGCGGATTATGGGACACCCCTTATTACGATATTTCTCTTGCTTTTTATGGACAATTTCCTAATATTCTCGCCTTCGCTAGGGTGGACGTTCACAGACGTGGTATTACTCATGGATGCTGGCACTTCAACATGAGATCATTTTTCTTCCGACGCTGGCGTTCTACTACATACATACTGCCTTCATTTTACAAATCTCGTTTTTTTCATTTTTGGTTTCCTTATTACCATACTAGAGACTGTTTAACGGCTATACCGAACTCCGTATACGCAGCGTCATTTTCTATGTTGGATTTGAGGGCTGAGGAAGCTGTGCATACATATGGGCGTTATCTCCCCCGTGTTTCATCGTTGCGGGCACCTTCTCTTCAGATAAAATGCGAGGAAGTTTCTTCATCTTCTCTAGCTCCAGCTTCAGCCCCTGCATATAATATCCAATCTTTGAAAATTTCTGAAGAAGGTTAAAGCATCTCGTACATCCTTTTTCCTCATTATTGACATCCAATAACAGATTTAACTCTTGGCCCGTTAGGCGGAAGGTGACTTTAAGGAAACATGCCCAGAAGTGAAGTCATTCCTGTTATGACTAGTATTTATTGCATCATATAAATTTTAATCAGCGAGCTCGTCATGCGGCTATATCTCAATGGTATCACCGTTGTTTCCCACACATTGGTGCCTAGGTTTGAACCTCGGAAATGACACGCATTTTGCACGATTCCTGAAGCGTATATTTTAGACTTCCGTGATAGATTGCAAAAACGATAAAGGGAGTTAAAAATACTATCGATGACTGCAATAAATCTTCGAATGTCTGTGAAAAGGAATGTCCGTGGATAATGCCGTATTTCCACAGCAGTTCACCTCTCATTTGTTGATTGGATAACAGAAACAAGTTAAGCTTGCTAAGGCTTTCCGGATATGACGGGGTCTTAAGACCGTCCACGAATTTTGTCACCCGTGTTTGTACCTACTTGATGGGATCACTGTATTTCTTTATCCAAGGCAGTCATGCTGGGATAGCATATTCGAAATTTGGTCTTACGATGCCATCACAGTCAAGATTACTAGTGCAGTTGTTTCTATAAATTAGGAACAGAAGAGGACCCTAGACTGAGCCCTGCGTAACACTACTTTCTGTTGGAACCCCTTCGGAGTCTGTGACGCCAACAATCACGTTTTACAGTGTGCATGAAAGGAAACACCTTGTCCAATTTTATGTAAGTGTCACGCATTATATACGCTATCAAACACTTTCTTGATTTCGTATAAAATGACATCAACTGGACGGGCTTGGTCTATGGCTTTTGTCTTTTTTTCTTTCGAGTAAAGACCACTCGTAAGACATAAGTGAACAAAGCGAAATTCATGCCGGACAGCACATAATGCTTTTCTGCTCCAGATACTTCATGGCATGTCTATTAATAAATTTTTCCATGACCTCGGAAAAAATAGCAGGTTAACTTAATTGGACGGTAATTTTCCGACTCCAGCAAGAACCATCCTTTGCTGATTGGATATATTACACGGAGCCTTCCTGGCGCTAACCAAGCAAAAAATACCCGTAGGATTATTAAACTGCGCGGCGATTACGCAAAGTGAACTCAAGGAGACACAACAGGAAACCAGTACCCATGTACTGGCATCAGTCACACTCTAACATGATGCGTCCACAAAGCTGCACCACAGGGATTTGAGCTGGTGACCTGCCGTAATGAAGATGAATGCATAAACAACTACAACTCGACCACCCAGCTCGTGGGTGATCAAAATTAATTGTTTAAATATGGAACATCAACTGAGAACAACTTTTAATTTTTAAAAATTATCTCGTGAAATAATGCCGACGAAATAATTAGACTCAAAGGTGATTATTCACAGTGGACTGCAGGAGACACAAAGGGAAATAGAACTAGACTACTGACATTAGACACAGATAACCCTGCAACTAATGAGACGGATTCTACATGAGCCCATCGTTGTGTCGGTTGTGAGAAACTTAATCAGCGAATCCAAATACTCGAAGAGAAGTAAGGCCTACTGACTGACATCATTGTGGCTATTCTAGAGAACAGCAAAAGGAAAGCTTTTCATATTCCGTCAACTCCCTAACCGACAAGCAGTGACTATCCTCGTAAAAAAGCCATAGTTGTTGGAAATTCAAAACCACCCAGGAAGAGGAAGTGAGTAACGTTACCAGGAAAAACTCCAGACAAACCACTTCTACTGAATGACAAGGCAGTCGACGTTAAGGCAACAAATCACCGCGCACTACTGAAGAAAGAGCCAGGAAGAACCTGAAAAAATATTTTAGAAACAACAAGAAGGGCTTGCCATTAATTCTGGAAGGGGAAGGCATCACTCCATTCCATCACGAGGACAACTCAGTAAGAGAGGTCATTGGACCGCCAGTTTATCAAAGCGAAAATGGCAGCTCTGTTTACAGCACATTACAACAGGGCAACGACTTTGAAGGTTCACAGGCTGAAAGCAGTGTGTCAACAAAAATGTTAACACCAACGCAGATAGCATAGTATTCCAGAATATAATTCCTCCCGTCGTCGAAGCAACGTCAGCGAATAAGAGCATTAAGTTACAAAAAAGCATCTTGACCGCAAAAGAAATGTGGTCCTAAAAGGGGCTCCTGACTGACCTGCTTCGATTGCAAAGGAAAGAGTTGAACATGACCTTAATATATTCTGAGCATATTCAAATGCCATCCTTTAAGACGGAGAATAGCTTACCGTGCACAAATCCTTCCTTCCAGGAAAAATGAATGTTTCTTATGAATTTTCATCCCTACGGCCTCCCTAAGATCATTCTCGAAAATTAAGTACAGGCCTTACGCCTAATAGAACAGATAATGGCTACCCAAATCGCATGTATAGATGTGTTTTTTCAGCCGGATTACGAACCGGTAGAAGGACAAAAATGAGGGAACCGAACTGAGGAAGAGGAAAGGGGACGAGAAAATTATAGTGATGAAGGGGAACTTCCTGTGACAGACATCTTATAGCATCAGAGCTGGCCCTTGCCGAGAAGACGGACAATAAAGTCCAGGTACTCAAATGTGCAAAGCCTTTTTAATAAAGTGAGTGAGCTCCAGAACTTTGTTAATGAAAAAACACCAGATATAATTGCCCTGAGAGGAGCATGGCTGTCAGAAGATATTCGAGAACGGGAAGTATGCCTACGGGGTTATTTCTCTTAAGAAGAGACAAGAGAAGCCGTGGATGAGTAATCGCTGTTAACTTTAGCTCTATTATAAATATAAAAATAAATAAATTGGACATTTAAGTCCCAGAGGGCCCCATAATTCCATACTTGGTATCGTGGTATAGATAAATGCACCATGTGAACAGCAATATGAACGGCAGAAATGAGTAGAAGTGTAGGCATATCCGATTAAGAACGATTCGCTATTTTTAAAACAATAGTCAACAATCTTTGGCATATACGGTGAACTGGAAAAGAAGCAGTAAAAAAAACTCCTTGGGGTTAAATCGAGGGCGGAGTTCGGCGAGCCGCCAATTTACAAAAAAAAACTAGGAGAAAAATCTGTTTCTCTAAAAAATTTGAAGCTTGAGTGGGTGGGATTGGTGTGATGCATTAGGATAATACTGTGAGGTTGCTGTCGGTTGATAGATTGTTTATAGCCATCAGGGAGGTGAGAGAGGAGAAATTCATCGTAGACAATAGGTTCGAATTGAAGAAAGGAAAGTAGATGTCACGAGATCATCACCGAGATGCGAACTTGCATAGTCCACTACCAAGGTGGTGATAAAATCAGAACCCGCTACGATCATCGACAGACCTCGGAGGCAATCGACAGAGTTGAAGCAGCGGATAAAGGCCTCAACATTGTTTAGAGTTGATAGTTGAAATGGAGGGGATGAAAAAGCGACTGCGAAGAGTGACACTGCAGAGGATAATGCAAACATATTAAGAAGCCAATGTTATAGCAAAGGAAATACCTTAAATTTTAGGAGGACCTTTTCAAAGTCCAAAAGATGCGAGTTTGGGAAGACAAAAGACAATAAGGACTTAACATCTAACATAGTTAAATGTTTGCGTAATTTGGTTTTGAAAATCGCTAATGTTGACGACAACCAAATTTCGAGTGGTAGATTATTCCAGATGAAAGTATATTTGGTGCCAAAAAATGTAGAACAGTTAATTGTAGAGCTAAGGGCTTGTGAGATCATTATGGTGGAATTACGAGTAGCATAACGCCGATTTTCCGGGGTGGGAGCGTTAATTCGTGGGAGCTGTGCTTCCTAAGGAGGAATAGGCAGAGGTCCGTATAAAGGTTTCACATTCGTAAAATTTTTCCGGTTTTATTTTGCATTAAAAAATCAATATAAACAAATATTTGCGAGATTACAATTTTCTATACATTTAAATTTTATCGTGTTTTTTTCCATCCAATCCGTAAACCCCCTCTTACCACCGGTACCTTATTACATTAAGACCGGTTCTTTGTATTTGCGATCGGGCCGCACATTGCGCTGTGGCCTCGTGGAATACAGCACAAAGCACGAGAAAAAGTTAAACATATGTCTTTTTACTGTTATTATAGAGAATACACATAGTTGAGCATAAAGAATAGACATCAGTTGCAGTTGAAAAGAAACTACAAAGGATTTCTCCCGATACCCAAAGAGCTGCACTAGATGACCTGACCAATGATTTAACATGATCGAAACATTTTATCACCGTCTGCAGTCTAATAAGAAGTGAATGGAAAGGATGAACCACGGAGAGGTGGAAGTCGAACCACTTCGGAAAACAACAAAAACAGCTGTACACACTTGTTCAGATAAGGCGACTAAAAACTAAATTTTTCTCAAATGACCGCCATCTGCTCCTGCAAGTATCAGTATATTTGAGGGAGATGTAGGTGAGTCACCTTTGAATTCCCTATTTGCACATGCGAGTTGTGGTATCAAAAAATAATATCTCGATATGTTGGCGAGGCCAACATAGTGGAACATAGTTGAAAATGAGCAGACAGTGAAAGAAAACTCCCGGTGATATTTAGGAGAGAAAAACTGTCACCCTTGGGGGGTCCAATGGGGGGGCATTGCGGAGGTCACATGAATCAGCTAGATGCTCCCTTGCTGATTGCAGAGTCCGTTGAGGGATTTCAAAGGCGGAAATATGTGCCCAGATCATCCTCGGTCCATTGCGGTTCAAACCCAGGGAGAACGTTCATACACCGCATTGACGATGGCTGCCAGGTCCAGCTGATGCGAACACTCACGGTGTCACCAAGGTGTGCAAATATTTTAGTAGCGAAGACCTCGAGGACCTCAGCGTGGGAATTATGGGAGAGTGCTAGACCTCAAATGAAAATAACAAAAATAAATGTTACTCACATATAGCTAGTAGTATAGTAGTAGTAGCTATCATAAATACCTTATTTGCTGACGTCATTCTTGCTGCTTTCAGTTAGTGTTGTAGCTCGCACCATTATATCGATCTAACTTTCGCTTAAAAACCTCCAAGGAGTCCGACATAACAACATCCAGAGGAAGACTCTTCCAATCTTCGACCACTCTTTTGGAGAAGAAGTACTTCCGAGTGGCTAGCCTTACTCCAGTCACACGTACTTTGAGAGGATGACCTCTCAAGTTCTTTGTTGTTGCTAACTCGAAGAAATCACCTGTGACGAGACAACAGTCCTGGACGCGTATTATGCGGAATGTTAGTATCAGGTCCCACCGAAGCTGTCTATAGCGCATTTCGATTTCAAATTCCTTCTCAGAAAGGCTTCCACTACCTGTCACCAATCTCTTTTTTACCACTGACATGGCGAACACTGCATAGCGCATCAATCAACGGATGTCTGGAAATAACGGGTCAATCATTTTGTAATATTCCTAACTACCAATTACCTAGGTTTCAGAAGATATTCAAATTTTCCATTTAAACGCTGCAACTTCAACAGCTAACGGATTGATACCCCTTTCATATTTAATTTCTACACGGACAGTTATGGTGACGTTGAAGCGACTGTGCTATGCATGCCTACAAGTTCTAGTGATTCACAAATTTTTCCTTTTCTTTTGTGATCTTCTCTTATACCTCATCCTAGTATGTACCTTACTAATTTTGTCTACATATTACATGACGAAAGTTAAAATGCATTCATGTAACTCGTGCTTATGGTTAACTTATAGCTTACTGTCAAGTATTATGTCATCTTTGCGCCCATAGTTACCTCAAAGAATAGCTGCACGTTATTCAAACGTAGGCAGTAAAATTTTGTTTTTGCAGATGAAGTTGACGATAACACAGGCATGGATTATGAAGAACGTGGGGAAGATGATGCATGGAGACATAATTTGGAGACGGTCTTCTAAATTCCCTCATCATTTGTAGATATCCCATATGCACCCACAAATTCATCCATTGGTATTTCATTATCAGTCTTTCTATTGTGTTGCCACTTTCGTCGGAAAAATAATAACCCAAACGGAATTTTTAAATTAACAGAGATTTTTCCACGCTTTTTTTCGCATGGCGGGCAGTTTCATAACGCCAGTAAACACTGCTCAAGTAAGCAGAATTTTACATTGAGACTGCGGAATTGAATGGTTTGATCAAAAAGCGACATGTTTTAAATGAGACAGGACAAAAACGAAACCTTCGTCTCCTCGTGAGCTTTTCACTCTTCTTCCGACACCTCCTGAAAAGCCGACAGCTCTGGAACAAATCCTCACCCTCTAGATAATGGTCGAGAGCACGGTGTAGTCACGCCTAGTAGAAAGAGGGCAAGCAAAGTTAATGACCAGAGAAAGGATGAGCATAAATAAAGATGGTGAACTCAATGAAGTAAGTAGCTGTACATACAGCGTTCCGTGTCTTCAGTTTTTTGATGTCTTATTGAAAAGTTGTCCATTTTCCACTGACAGTGGACAATTCCACATCCTCAACGTCACATTCTGTATTTTAACTGGCTTCCGCATCCCAAGGAACTGCGTTTACGTGAGCAGTGTTCACCAGTGTTATCTTACTACTCACCATGCAAAAATAGCATTGAAGAATCTCAGGTAATTGAAGAATTCCCTTTGTGCAAATTATATTGTAGCGAATGTGGTGGCAATCTAAACTGATTACGAAGAACAAGTGTCAGCCAGTGTCACGGTTTCTTACTCAGGCAACACATGTGACTGTGGCCACACAATACGCATATCAATACCTCGAAATCCAGAGGTATTTCGCAAGAATCTCTCGTCGTTTCCGTGTAAAGGTGTCTTGGAGAACATGCGCGCAGGGACCATCTCTAGAGGGTGCACTGACGTAAGGAGTGGTTGTAAAAACAGAATGAATAGAGATGACATAGATTTCGCAACACTTTTAATGCAGCTCTCTCGTACGACTTGTTAAAGGATTCTAACACTGCCCCACCACCAGCAAGTTATACTTAATCCCAGATTTTTCAAAGGCATTTACTCGAATGGAAATTAATCATTTTATCACGACCTGCACTTTTCTGTCGCTGGACATTTTTTCATTCAGAATTCTTCCCACAGATGCATTTGTTTCGAGAAGCAAAAAAGCTTTATTTGTTCGCTGCAGCTAACGAAAATGCAACCAATAGCCAGGATGAAGTCAGCTTAGCTATAAACGTAGGTCCGGTGTGTAACAACTGCCTTATGTGTGCATGCGCAAGTTTTTATTTCTGGTCCCAGCTGCCGAGCAAGTTCACGATTACGTAAATAATGAAGCCAAATAAACCCGGTAGAGTTCAACATCAGTCTAATTCTAAATTTATTCATGAATCCTCTGCTATCCCACCTTAGCTGATTTTGACCTGACAGTTGGTTTTATCTGCTTCATAACTTTGATATGGCGATAACAAACGTAGCGACTGTGAACCAGTTGTCTACCTCCGGCCTGTGGCACCTGTCGTATGACACAACGTTCGTTCTCGAGTTGTAGTAAACTGGTGGGTGGAGAGATTTGGATCGAGCAGTTAGATTAACCAGCTTATACTACTTGTGTATATACCTTACTTCATAAGAATTAAGTGCAGATATTCTGCTTAGCTTATTATCATGTATTTCGATTCCTTTGCTTTGATTTAGTTTCGATTTAAATGCTCATGTAATGGTAAGAAATTTCTTTAATTTCACAGGCTAGCATTAAATGAAGACGAAAGGAATCACGTTTTAGGGGTAAGACTGCGTTATGGTTTAGATTTTCTAAAGGTCTGAGGGTTATATCTGAGACTTTATAGCTATGACTTAAGGTTAGTATTTTATGTTAAGATTTTGGGTCAGTGTTTGGGCTTAACCTTTCAGTACAGTTGAATTTTATTTTTAGTAATAGTGCCCATAATTAGTTCGTAGGGGCTAAAAGTGTTGGCTTAGGTATTGGGTTTGGCCACTTGGTTTTCACGTTAAGTTAGTTCCTTAATTGGTAAAATTTGATTTAAGAGCTAATTTAAGGGTAAAAAAATAGCTTGACTGCTCGGGTAAGGGTTAGGTTATGGGGTTTGTAATAAGGGTTGAGCTATGTTATCCCTTATTTTCGTTACATAGAGTTATTCTTTTGCGTCAGGGTTATAGCTTTGACGTTGAATGTGGAGTTTGGGTACAGGTTTTTATTAAAGTCATTGTACATACGTTTAGCAGAAACGCTTCGGCTTAGTTCTTAGAGGTTCCGACTTATATCTTTGGGTAAAGGGTACGGCTTTGGGTATGGAGTTTCGACACTTAGTTCTTACCCGGAAAAATGCTTTACATTATATTTTACACTGCGTTATACGCTCAATTGTTTTAGGTTCGCTAGCAAATCCTTTTTTCAAACACGTTTTTTGACGTAAGATAATCAACTTCTCTTTCCTTATAGGAGTAAGTTTGATATATCTGACTGGTAAGACTCGAATTGGATTTCTAAATATATTGTTTTTGACAGCCACCGTGCAACGCAAAACGTAACTTTACAAAAAAGAATGTTTTATTAATAACCGTTGTTGTGAAAACAGAGCTGATCAGATAAACATGGCGCTTATTGGCTTGACGTTTCGGATTCTGCCTTGAACCCAGAATCCATTTTTGAAATTTTCTCCGATGGTGGGTTTGAGTGAGAATCCAAAATGTCAGGTCAATGAAAGCCATGGACCCGTTTAGGAGGGACTATTTGCAGCATCTATGTTATGCGTTGCAAAGTGCATCTCAAAAAAATATCGTTACCAATTCAATGCAAGAATCTTTTTTGTCAGACTGCCGATATAAATATTTTGAGGCCAGAAGAATTCATTATCTTATGTTGAACCTGGTTCACAGTTCAACAAGAATTAGCGATGGCTCGAAGTAACAAAGGTCTTTTTTATATAGGCCCACTACAATAATCTTAAGTAGCTTAGCAAAAACGAAAAATTCTTACTCACTAGGCCAGATAAGCGTTCAGTATTGATGCATAGGATAACATAAGTGGTGAAACTAGACGACATTTTGTTGGATCGTATCAAGTTCTCAGACGGAAGTCAGGGAGAGTCAGTTGAGAGCACTTCTAAAAGAAATCCACAAAGAAGGTATTCAGTCCGACGAAGCGATTGAATGACTGAGATCTCACGGCACCACAACACCCGAAATTCACGGCCTTCTGAAAATGCAAATCTATTCCCACATCTTCGCCCTATCACATAAATTCAAAATGGCTGATGAAAAGCTTAAGGTATTCCAAATTTATATTTTACCTCATATTATGCGGATGAAGTATTCTCTCGTAAGATGTTTCAGCACTGTTTGCCAAGAACCTATGGTAGAAACGATTAATTACGAGTCCCAACTGTATGCATGAGCCAAGGAGAACTCTGGTCGTTTACCGGACATAATTGCTTATTATTGTGAGCTTTATAACTTGTGTAGAAGTTCTCGTCAGAGACAGCAACAGCAACCAAATGACGTCATTAAAAGGAGGTTCAAATTAATCAATGATCACCGATGCAAGTCGGGAGCTAACGGCACAGAGTTCTGTACTCCGGCGCCAAATTGATACATTCACTGACTGATTTCCTATCCGTAAACCAGACTTCAATCAATTCTCGCTTCGTATTGTTTCGAGCGCGGACAATTATCCTGACGGCTGCGGAGTTTAATTGCTGGCTCCTTTCGTAGGTGTGGGCAGCAACTTGTGATAATTCGTGGTGCCGTAGCACAACTGATTCATGTGAATTCATGTGTGATTCGAGCATGCGTTAAGTCTAGCGTGTGTAGTTACAAGAAATTTATGCATAGGATTTTAGTCGGACTTTGATTTTCATAACACTGCTGCTCATGGTAGCTCTGAGTCGGTGTGAAATTCCGACATCTAATGATCACAAACACCTTTCTGACAACAGACTTGCGTCGCAATTTCTCGCCTCCTACGCTTTGGAGGAAAAGACCTACAGCCTTTGGAGAAGACGGTACATACAGACATATCTGCCTGGCAAGGGAAATGAATTCTTTTTCGGACGGATGCGCGCAACTGTCAAGAAATTGGCTAAATGACTATCAAAGGCCCTCTTTCCTCCTGGGACTTTCTGATGAATATGGTTTACACCGCATACACCCTAACTTACCTCGCCCTCCATCATTCCCAATGATCACATTAAGTTGAACTTTGTTAGGTGCCCGGCGTTGGAACTGTGTAATTGCCATGATACACATATTAAACCCTGCCAGCTTAATATATTTGCATTTTTAAGTAAATGCGTAGCCGGACGTTGATATACCGAAAACATGAGTTTGTTTGCTACCTTGTAAAGATTTGGTATATAGTTAAGCTACTTGAAGGCAGCTGAAGAACGCTAATTAAATATAATATTTTCGGATCCGATTTGGGAGACTTGCTCATTAGCAATTAGATACTCCATTTGCACACGTTACCGATGAGATGGTTTTATATCGCATTAGTTTATTTCAAGTATCCGCATCATGCGATATATTTACTGCATTTCAATCGGGAGTATATATCGCTCAATATTCTTTTTCGAAAAAAGGAAAGGCTAAAAGATAGCGTTGTATCTCAATCCAGCCATGACTACGCCACTGTCATTGCACTTACCTGTTTAATTTTATTTTCATAAGTTATACACTCCATTATACACTTTATCCCGTTATCCATGATTTATGGGGTATTTAGCCATAAATTACATACTTATTTTATGGTCTCGAATATAAATTGGATGACGTACATGACAAGTGCCGTAAGGCTGTGCTACTTATGTCAATAAGTTGCAAAATGTATGACAAAGGTGTCGTCTTCTAAGCACATCAAGGATTTCGTTTTTTAGAATTGAAAGACCCGATATTCCAGTCCTTGCAAGACAACTTCCGCCAGGTAGCTGAAAAGCAGTGATCCGATTGGGGCTCCCTAGATTGGCTCATAAATACGCTCGCTTAACACTGAGAACGTGCACAGGCAGAAGTTAAATAACTTTAACGCGTAAGTCATTCAAAAAGGATTTCCCTCTTCCTCATAATTTCTGTCCACAAGTTCATCAATAACTCAAATAGCGTGTTCCGAAAAGCGACTAACACGGAGAAACTACTTTGCTAACCCAGCAGCCCCCTGTGGCATAAATGCAGTTGCGCCCGGTAGCTTTAGTGCCGCACTCAGACACAGAGCAGCACAGAGTATGACAAGCTGCAAGAACATGAAAGTATCTGGTGCCTCTCCCTCTACAACGGATATAAACGTAGCGTCATAAACAAAGGCTTGTACGCCAGGCACACGAGGACCTACGGTGAGCATAAACAAAGATCTCAAAACTTCTGTGTCGTGTCCTACGCGAGGATCGTCTCTGAAGCCATCGAGAGTTTGCTAAGATCGCTAAGCATGGGCGTTGCACACCGGCCGCAGTCCACTATCCGTCGGTTACTGTTGCAAACAAAGGGTTGACTATTACCCGTGGACACGTTTAGCTTTATTAACCGCGGCAACTGTCCAGACTGTCTGAAAACTACTGCGGCTAGACCGACAAACGACTGAGTACGTGCACTCGCAAGCATGCTTTACCCTCACACAGCCTAGAAAACAATCACCGGTGCAACTCTGACGGGGCCCAAGTGCTCGACCGAGCCGATAGTAAACTGATCAGAGAAATCACTGAACCCTCGCAATCAGATGCCACCACCGCCAACTGAGTCGGCCAGGCATCACAAACATATGGTAGGGGGCCCAATAAGAAGACATAGCAGTAGGCCCATCTGTATTGAGCATGAAAGACTTACAAAAACTACGTATTTTCCCCTTTGTTATCTCCGATGATGCGCTTGAGTACGAGTGTAAAACGTCAAACCAGTTAATCCTCTTCCTCAGAGATCGGCTTATGTTTTCATTCCATTTAAACACCTGCGGTCAGCATCTTCGGCTATATATACATATATATGTTGAGGTGGAACCGACAAAACAAAGGAGACCTGAATGGCCATTTCTGGCTTAAAAGCCGTCATCAGCCAGCAATTCCCAATTCTAAAAGTGAAACACATGGGATTTGAACCAGCGACCTTTGGTTATTGAGTCGAACTCTCTGCCATTAAGCTAGGGGCTCGTTGATTTGTCGCTTGCGATGGTGAATATGATGATATTGTGCGGCTCACCGATCTGCTTAAGGAACATATATGTTCAACCTTAACAACATATGCTACACGTCACTATGCTACCGCCAGTGAGGTCTCTAGTCTGAGCTCCAGGGCACAACGGAACATGCATCTTCCTTAAGCAGATCGGTTAGCCACACACTATCATCATATTCCCGATCGTAACCAAAAATAACCAGCCCGTGGCTCGATGATAGAGCGATTGCCTCAATTACCAAAGGTCGCGGGTTCGAATCCCAGGTGTTTTACATTTGGGATTGGGTATGACTGGCTGATTACGTCTAATAAGCCAGAAATGGCCATTCCGATCTCCTTTGTTTTGTCGGTTCCACCTTAACAACATATGCTACTCGTCAGTATGGGACCGCCTGCGAGAGCTGTTGTCTGAGCTCCACGGCACAACGGAGCATACATGTTCCTTACGGAGATCGGTGAGCCGCACACTATTATATAGATAAAAAAAGTTAACCAAATACGAAGCAATAAACATGGGAGAGTTTCAGAAGCTCTTATTTGCCCTTGACTTGGATAGATACTCTCCCACCGTGAAAGACATAGCCACAATCCTCGAATCCAACAGAGAAAGGATATGGCTTTTGGAGGAACAGTTGAAACAGCAAATTAAATTATCAACCCCAGACGCCGCAGTGAATACACCACTATCGGAGTTGAAACAGGCCGCTTTCGGTTAGTCTTTCGTTGTTGGATGTTCGCGCCCACTGCCCGACTTTGATCCAGAGATTTCGCAATCACGCGAAGCTATGAAATCAGACTGTCAGGGTTGTCACCAGCACCCTACGGCTCCTCAGTTTTCACTTCCCGACGGGGAATGCTGTATTTTATGGAAATCATCTCACATATTGGTTGTTTCTAAGAAGCGTTGAGAGCGGAATTTCAAAAAGGGTGAGTGACGACGAAATTCCAATGTCGTGGTGAGGTTAGAGAGGATGTAGAGGGCTCACATAAATAATTTAATGGACGTTTGAATCATAAAATCTATTCATCCTACCAACCTAATAAAGCAGGCTGGTGAAATGAGGAACTGCAAGAACACTTTACTGTGGTAAGAGTACATAGCGGATTCAAATTCATCTAGCAAGCTGGCCGCGATTGTCAGGCAATTTCCTCAACCACTTCAGTTAAACTGGTCAGAAACTGCTTTGAAGATATGACGTCTTCGTAGAGAGTCAAAGCTCTTTGGTCTAACAATTTGTTTCGCCGAGAGAGCCGATGTATTGATGGTACACCTATCCTACTACTCAGGTTCAGTTTCTGTGCCCAATCGTTCCCCCTGGGATCGAGGACCGATGCACAAGGCATATATGCATCACACACAGACTGTAGTAACAGCCGCAGTACCTAGCTCCTCTCTACTGCACCGACGGTGTCTGCAATGGGAAAAAACTCATTATACCAACCAATGTGGCATGTTTGTTGCCCTGAACCTGCCACAAAGACTAGCTTTCGTGGAACTTAATCGATTATGTCATTCTTGTCTAAAAGTTAATCACGATGGTATCAACTGAGACGTGGCTTCTCACATGCGAACAGCCCTGCGCATCAACGCGGTTGAGACCCTACCAGATACCCCTGAGGAAGAGCAAGTCGACGGTGGAATGTGCCTCAATCTAAAACCAGCCGATACCCACAGAACACTAGGTGCGCAGTGAACAAAGCTACAGACGCATTCACTTTCTATAATAAAGTGCCCTACGGATACCGTGACAAGAAGTGTGATGCTCTCTTATATTTCAACCCTCTATGGTCCATTTGGCTTTGTGGCTTCCGTGCTGTTACTGGCCAAATAACTTCTGCAGCAGTTGTGCCGACCGAACACCGGGCGGGACGATTAGCTCGACGACGGGTACGACAGTTGCAGGGCCTTGAAAATGTTCAAACACATCGCTGCTTGACCCCGGTTGATTTAGATACTGTTGAGCAGTATCAATTACACGGTTTCTCGGACGCGTCAAGGGCGGGCACGGGATCGTAGTCAACGTTAGTGCAACGACTAAAGACGTTAGGAAATGCAAAACGTTTTTGTAGGGCAAATCCCGAGCAACGCCTAAAAAGGTCCAAACCATACCAAGGTTAGAGCTCAACGATGCAATTCTGGCCGCCAAACTAGTGAAAGAGGCCGAGTTTGAACTAAAACTACTAATCTCGTCCAAGACTATATGAAAAGATTCAATGGTAGCCTTGACAGTTCGACCGTCGTAGTCTGACGATGTCCACCGTATGCTCCATGGATGGACGGTGCAGGGACAGTGACTTGAGCCTGATTTAGTTTAAAGTGATAGTAGACTTGCGCTGCATCTAACGCACTCTCACCCACTTCATCAATTGAGCCCGTTGTCAAGACAGTGTCAAGAAGACCGGAGGCGGGAGAGGACGCAGGTGGCTATCGCGGCCAGTTCCTCTTAGCCCTAGCCGCCCCTATGCGAGCCACCACACCCCCGCGTTCGGCATTGTTATGGGAGCGAAACCCGAATAACGCCTGCCATGCCCTGATGTCGCTACCGTGTTGGTCAAGCGCATCTACCACACGGCCCGTTCCGGGGCACCAATGGTAGTCTTACAATCGATATGTAACACACGTCACGTCTTGAAAAATTTGTAGCTAACCGCATCTCTACCATATAAGACTTATCAGACGCTTTAAAATGAAGGTACGCGAATTCTGAGAGTAACCTAGCAGACGTAGTTTCAAGAGATGTATGTGGTGAAAAGAGTATGTCGCTCATGTGTCCCGCATTACTGAGCAATAAGTCTGACGAATGGCCCGAAGAAACAGAACGACGACCCGTTGCTGTTTCAAAGACAAGTGACGTGAACTTAAATACCGTCAATGTTAGGGATCATAAGCTGACAAAGTTTTCGGGCTGTGTTAGCAGGAGGTAACGCCTAAGGCACGTTGCTTGGCTGTGGTAATTTCGTCTGTTCATATATATATATATATATATATATATATATATATATATATATATTCCCCAAGTTGCTATGCAACTGCCTGCGAGAGTTCTAAAGTGAGCTCCAGGGCACAACGGAACATCCATGTTCCTTAGCCAGATCGGTGAGCACCTCACTATCATAATTCATAGTACCGATTGCAAACCGACAAAACAACGGACTCGTGGCTCAATGGTAGAGTGTTAGACTCAATGACCAAAGGTCGCGGGTTCGAATCTCGGGTGATCCACACCCACAATTGGGTATGACTGGCTGATGACGGCTTATAAGCCAGAAATGGCCATTCCGGTCTCCCTTGTCTTTTTCGGTTCCACCTTATCATCATATTCCCCAAGTTGCTATGCAACTGCCTGCGAGGGCTCTAAAGTGAGCTCCAGGGCACAACGGAACATCCATGTTCCTTAGCCAGATCGGTGAACACCTCACTATCATAATATATAAATATATATATGATTGTGTGCGGCTCACCGATCTGCTTAAGGAACATTTATGCTCCGTTGTTCCCTGGACCTCAGACTAGGGCCCTTGCAGGTGTTTGTATAGCGACGTGTAGCATATGTTGATAATGTGGAACCGACAAAGACAAGGGAGACCGGAATGGCCATTTCTGGCTTATTAGCCGTCATCAGCCAGTCATACCCAATCCCAAGTGTGGAACACCTGGGATTTGAACCCGCGACCTTTGTACTTGAGTCGAACGTTTCACCACGAGCCACAGGCTCGTTGTTTTGTCGGTTGCGATCGGGAATATGATGATAGTGTGCGGCCCACCGATCTGCTTAAGGAACATTTATGTTCCGTTGTGTCCTGGAACTCAGACTAGAGCCCTCGCAGGCGGTCACATAGCGACGTGTAGCATATGTTGATAATGTGGAACCGACAAAGACAAGGGAGACCGGAGTGGCCATTTCTGGCTTATTAGCCGTCCCAGGTGTTCCACCCTTTGGATTGGGTATGACTGGCTGATGACGCCTAATAAGCCAGAAATATATATATATATATATAATGGAGGTGGTTTGCATTCCGAGATAGTATAATGAAAAGTAAAATTCTCTTCGGTAAATGGAGTTGTACTTGTAAATTTTCAGGTTGGTGATACCAACCCGTCGTCAGACCTAGAAAATTATGTTGACAGCAAACACCCGTTTATTAATGACCTCGTACAGCAAAGAGGTGAGGGGACATATCACAAGTCATTTATAGTTGAAATATTTATGCTGCAGTTATCCTTGATTACGAAAGCAACCACCCTGTCGATCTAGTCCTAATCTATTCCCTGGCGGTAAAACCTAATCTAGTTTCCCCTTTAGATATGCATCAGATTTCTCTGTAAGGATATTTTATGATCGCCCCTTTGAGTTTAAAATACAAAGCTGCCTATAATAGGTGTTATTAAGAAGGCTTCGTTTAGTTTACTTTTTCATAGTTATGGGAAGTGACCCTCTGTATGTTCAATATTCCATACCCTTACACGTATAACGTTTTTTGTGACGGATTTGTTAATCAAACTCATTATATATTTATTAAGTTTCTGATTTTTAGCTTCCTTATTATCACGTCCAATGTTGTTGTTAGATGTAGGCCTAGCAGAATAAACTTGGTGAAAATTTATGTTTTAGGCTTTCTTCTACACATTTTGCGGCTTATCTGCGAGAAGGTCCCACTCATTAAACCTCCATTAACACCATTTTCCTTTACACGCTCCTGGAGTTAGAAGTGGCTAGGGCAGTCAGCATAACCTACCGATGGCGAGATCTCAGTTAAATTAAAACTAAAAATTATTGGCGAATAGACTGCCCTTGTGCCTCGTCTGGCGAGGAGGTCAGAGCTCTAATGAAGAACTATAAAATATCCCTTTTGGAAGGGCCCCTTTCTTTTTCTTCCTCCCCCCGCTCCCCCAATTCCCCCCCCCCGACTCCGTGGTATCAAAGTATTTTGTGTCACCATGGACGGAATCATGTTCCTGATTTGTTAATGTTTATCCTAACACTTTGTCAATGCGTGCACTGCAATTCGGTTAGTCTCACCGGCGTTGATCGACGAGCAATTGAAGCCCCCGTCCTCTCTTACCACCCCCCACTCCCCGCTTACTGCTCCGCTGCATCAGGTTAGTTTGATCAGTCTCCGATGAAGTCAACATGTTTGGATGGAATCATGTACTTTATTTTCAATGTTTATCCCAATGCTTGTTAATGTGACTGAACCAGGGGCGTGCACCACATTTCATTTAGATTTACCGGCCAATCAAACTATCAATTTTGACATGATTCTTTCTAAGTGCAGCGAAACCAAAATTTTGTTCAAGTGCTAGTCGTAAATATATGATGAAGAATCGCGCGCGTGCACCTTAGGTGGCGCGTTATCCAGAATGTGCTATGGATGTGCGTGGTTCTAGAAAATTCTACCAGGAACACGTGGTAAGAGCTTTCTGTATTGCTTCCTCCTACAAAATGAGTCTGCTCCCCCCAGCAGTAGCGTTTAGTTTGATAGCCGATCCATCTTCAGGAGGTACCCCTACAAGTGTTTTAACTTGTTTTTTTATCTTTGAGGACCTCGGGTAACGCATAGCCCCCTTCCGGAAGAAGCTGTAGGTAATGCTCAACTAGTTGAGTATCGTCCTGGTGAGATGGGCTAGCTTTTAGCAGTAAATGGTCAGTATTCTCACTTTCCAGCTATCCTGACTTTAGGCACTTGAAATAGATGGAGAACTCTTCAGAATACGGCCTATCGTAGTGACGGATGAGGCAGGTCTTGTCTGACAGGACACGAGTAACGACATAATTACCAACCCAGGCTGGATTACATACATGTGGTACCCCAGTAGGCCCCGCAAAATTTCGCATCCATATCCCTACCCATTCATTAGGAAGGGAACTCTTAACGATTGGCTGGGTGACTTAGAAATTAAACAGAACTCGCACAACGGAATGACGCCATGAATGTCATGAGTATTTGTTATTACGACAAAAAGTTATCCAGGCCAATGCACAAATCTTAAGGTGGCATTGGTTCAACTAGATGCAGCCGCTTTGATGTCGGTTAAAACAGGAACTCATCCTAACCCAGAACAGCACGGACGTCTAAGTAAAATTGGAAAATGTTGAGCAAATACCTAATGCATGCACAAATGAAATTCGCCTTGCCTTTAGCCACATCTACTTTAGCCTAGGAAAAGGAAATTTAAATTTTTACTCTTCAGAATGATTTGTAGTGTACGAAAAGGAACTTTAGAGTGTTACAGTTAAGGATGATTTTTATGGCCAAAACACGTGATAAGAACGCCCGAAAATTTAAATTATTTGGTCCTGCGATAAATTTCAGGAAGACAAAACATACGAATGTCTTCAATTAACTAAAATCCTACCATTAAACTTAATTTTAAACCTAAGCGTAGAGCGTGTCATACCCTTAACCTACGCTGTGCAGTTAACACGAACCTGTAATGTGCCCAGAATACGTTAGCTGTGACCCAGGAAGGAATTGGAAGTAGTTAATGAGTACAATATACTAATAACCTTAGTACAATCAGTAGCTTTGGAAATAGGGAAACCAAGGTACAAACGTAACCTGAATCTGAGGGCAGATTGTCCAAAAGGAATCCAGGAGGAAAGAAGGACGGGCCGCAACCACGGGAGTTCTTGGATTTCATTCCTCGTCATTGCATCGCTTCCTCCTACAAAATGCGTCTGCTCCCCCCAGTAGTAGCGTTTAGTTTGATAGCCGATCCATCTTCAGGGGGTACCCCTACAAGTGTTTCAACTTGTTTTTTATCTTTGAGGACCTCGGGTAGCGCATAGCCCCCTTCCGGAAGAAGCTGTAGGTAATGCTCAACTAGTTGAGTATCGTCCTGGTGAGATGGGCTAGCTTTTAGCAGTAAATGGTCAGTATTCTCACCTTCCAGCTATCCTGACTTTAGGCACTTGAAATAGATGGAGAACTCTTCAGAATACGGCCTATCGTGGTGACTGATGAGGCAGGACGTGTCTGACAGGACACGAGTAACGACATAATTACCAACCCACGCTGGATTAAATACAGGTGGTACTCCAGTAGGCACCATAAAATTTCGCATCCATACGATATCCCCTGCCTGGTATGGGGTCCCATGCACTAGACGGTCGTAATACGTTTTCTTCTGCCGTTTTCCTGTAGATGCAGGCGGGCTTCCTCAAATTCCACCCGTAGGGTTCTCCTTAAGCGTGAAGCACAGGTTTTTAGGTTTTCCGTTCGATGCGCAGGCGGACGGTGAAGGTCTTCAGGGAGATGCATCTCCCCACCACATGGGAGAAAGAATGGGGTATGGCGTGTGACAGAATTTACCGTGGATCGGTATGCCAACATGCAGGCTGGTATAGCGTCGTCCCAGATGGTTCTGGCATTCCTTTCAATAAAGGCCAACAAAAGTTTAAGTAGGGTACGGTTGGTCCTTTCAATCTGACCATTACCCTGTGGGTGCTACGCCGTCATACATGTTTTCTTTATTTTGAAGAATTTGCAAAACTCGAGTTTGAGAGCGTGTTCGAATGATGACCCTTGATCGGAGTGGAGTTGGTCCGTAGCTCCCCAACGACAGACCCAACAATTGAATATAGCTTTAGCCACAGTGACCGCAGATGCATCAGGCAGGGGCACGGCTTCTGCCATTTTGGTAAAGAAATCCACCATGACTAGGATGAACTTATTCCCTTTAGCAGATGGTGCGATTGGCCCAGCAAGGTCAACCCCTATCCTATCATTAGGAAAAGCTGTTCCTATCAGCCGGAAGGGGGCTCTTAACGATTGGCTGGGTGACTTTGCAGCTAAACAGAACTCGCATGATGGAATGACGCCATGAATGTCACGTTTTTGGTTTGGCATAAAGTAGCGTCGTCGAAGTACCCACTCGGTTTTGTGAATTCCCTGAGTGGCCCAGTTCTGCATGCATCCGTTCCACTACGTCGTCCACTATCGAAAGTGGTAGTAAAACCACGCCGTGGATGCTGGACTCTGTCACGGTAGAAAAAGGACACCGTTTTCAATTAACAGTTTTACCCAGAGGCTGTGGATACATCGGGTTTCATAGCTATATCCCGCTAGTTCCGACTTGCTGAGGGGCCTGGCATTGCTTATCATCCCTGTTGTGAATGGGGGATGTATGCAGATTTTCTCTCTGAGGTGCAGCCCAGAGTGGGCACTGGACGCTTTGTAAAGCGACAACGGATATGGTGACGTCAGTGCACAATGGGCATTCGTCGTGAAGGCGATGCAGTTTTCTCGAGAGAGCATCAACATTTCCGTGCTGGCAACCCGGTCGGAACACGCATTCGAACTCCTATTACGCCAGTTTTTCCTGCAACTGAGCAACTTGCGCCTCAGAATTCTTTAACATTCAGCAACCACGTCTAAGAACTGTGATCAGTACGCACTATGAACGGCCAATACTGAAGTTGCGGCAGACATTCTTCAACAAAGTACTTTAATGCTAGCATCTCTTTGCAAGTCACGCAGTAGCGACGTTCTGCCTTAGTCACTTATCAACTGAGGTACTGGATGGCACGCTTGGTACCGTCTAGTTGTTTTGGGAGAGGTCAGTGTCTATTACGTTATCACTAGTGTCAGTATCTAAGACACATTTTTCCAGCATCCGTGCTGATGGTAGGGAAAACTGAAATTGGAGAAGAGCAAAGCTTATCATTCAGCGTCTGGAAGCTGGTAGCACAGTCAGCAGCCAACTTGAATTTGACATCTTTCTGTGACAGCTTATGGAGTGCACTTGCAATATGGACAAGGTCCTAGATAAAACGGGGTTTGTACCAGGCAAGTCTTAAAAACTTTGAACCTCAGATTCCTCTGTGGGAGTTGGCCAATCACGAATTTGACTTATCTTTTTCATCCTCGGCCTTTATGCCGATGACGGTGCCTAGTAATTTGAGGTGCGGTTTGATAAAGACGCATTTGCTAGGGCTTTAAAGTGAGACCAGCTTGTCTGAGGCTGTCGAACACAGTCCGAAGGTTATCGAGGTGGTTGTTAAAATCCTTATCAAGGACGATACTATCGTCTAGGGTATACAAGACTCGAGTTTGGGATCAACTGGGCAAGAACCCGACTCATTCACGTTGGAAAAGTACTAGGGGCATTTGACAGCCCAAAAGGCATTGTCGTGTGCGTAGGAACCACTAATTATTTGTTCTCAATTTTGACAATTTGAACTCCATTAGCACTTCACTAGGACTGTTCTGGACACTACTGTTTAAACTGCTCGTACGTTCTCGCTTCCTGCTCATCTTGAATTTTCTCGTGCAAATTCGTCATAAAACGACATCAAAATTGAATTTGTTTATCATCATATTCAAATTGACTACACAGCCTTGCTCCAATAAAACTGACAATTTCTCAGGGAACCAAACGTGTACAGCCTCGTGAAGATCTGAAGTTATCCATGATAGACTCCGAACGGCTGAGTTGTTCGT
>WEDG01006054.1:0-15474 GCA_017591395.1 Schistocephalus solidus
GATGCAGCGAAAGTCTACAATCACTTAAAACTAAATCACGCGCAAGGCACCGTCCCTGCATCACCCTTCCGTGGAGCATACGGTGGACATCGTCGGACTACGACGGTCGAACTGTCGTGTGGTTTGTTTCCCATTGAGCCGAATTTATGAATTGTGGTAAGTCAGATAATATTGGATTGCTCCACATGGAGACATCGAATTGTAGCATATCAGGTGATTCCTTGAGTTCAACTTCCATAAACAAACTTCGCCGCTTAAGGGCACCCAAGAACAACAATGTTTGATATCATCAGAGTCCACGATTCTACTTCCCAGGCCATTATGGTATGTAGGAGGTAAAAATTAGAAGCTGAAAGTTCAGGATACTCACAGCCCTAGCCTTTTTGCAGGCGCTCTATTCCGTCTGTTCTATGGTAGTAAGAAACGTTGTCGCTGCTGCTCAAGTAAGCGGTTCACACCCACAAGGTGGGGGTCAGGTCGACTGAAAGGGGACCAAGACAGAAGAGATTTTTCTGGCGTTATTTATCAGTCCTATGATGCATTTAATTGGTCAGCGGAGCTCGTGCAGTATGGGAACTACGAAATCACAAAAAAATAAAGAAACTAGGCATCAGTTTTGCAAATTTTATTCAACGACCAAGTTAATAAATCACGTATAGCGAGTAAGACACTACCGCAGAGGTACCTGATAAGGTACAATTTTTCGGGTTTGGCTAGCCGAGTCCGACCGCTTCTTAAATAGGAATCTAACTCTTTAAAATTAACAGTATGGCAAGGTGGAGCAAGAGTTTACATTATTTAAATTTGTTGCCCGCTAGAACCGTATTGCCTTAGAAGTCGGTTCACGTAAGGATGAAGGGTCCGAGCACGTCAGCGTCCGCCCCCAATGCAGGTAGCTATTGACTGCGCTCTTACTTGTGGCAGTTAGTTTCCTGTTTAAAGCCCATCGTGTCTTGATCACCCTCCTTTGCAGTCGATGAAAGGTAGACACTTGAACGAAACGGATCAAACCGCAAAAACCGAAGGTGCACCACATTCAGTTCTGATCACGTCCTCCAAAATCTTCAGTTGACCATCTCGATGCCGCCTATAGCGATATACCGGCCTAGCAAGAAGGCATCCCTTAAGACTTCGCTTTTAAGTCGACGCAGCGCATGACCGAAACGCCTCAGCCATATTAACCTTAGGCCAGACCTTATCTTCAACCTAACCCCAACTTTAATCATAATCTCCCAGGAATTTAGTGCGAGGCCATCTGTATTGCGCGAGTCCTATTGCCGTAGCCTACAGCAGATTCTACGTATTAACAAGCGCCTCGCGGTCTATCTTGACCATACCAATCACACTGTCTTCAAACACGGAAACGACCTAATTTTCAGTTTTCTTTGTAGCTCACTTGAGCGTTTTTTGCAGCAGTCATGTACATTTCTGCTGAGGGGGCATGCGGATAACACGAAGCTTACGTGAAGTGAGTGAACACCACCGCGGAAAACGCGATGTCAAAGTCATCAGTATCGCCATATACATGATGGTAGGCCTGAATCATCCAAACAACTTTGATTAAATAGCATAACGGAACACGATTGACCCAAGAAACCACAGTAGCAACCGATTAGATAACGTCCACGAAGCAAGTTTATGAGGCGGGACCTATTTATATATTCCGCGAAGATCGAACGGGAAGTATTGTTTGTCTCCTCGATTTCTGTTATGGGACAGCATTCCAGAATAATAACGCCCACCGCGCCCTGATTTGGCCCCACGTTCGTCCAGCGCATCTATCACGCGACCCGTTTAGGGGGCCAATGGCTGTACCACGCTCAAAACGGGAACGATGACAATCTCAAATTACTGAAAGGTTATATCCTTGAAGGCACTACCCACTATGCGTGAGTAAAACTCGCTAACGCAAAGCCGACTAGCGTCCACGAAATTGGTAATCACCAGAAACCTTTCTCATTCAACCGCCCATTTGCTGACCCAGTATGAACTGGCTTTCTTGAAGCCATCTTGTCAGCTACACAACTAAGGCCGGGTCTTCGTAGCGTTTACTTCGACAAGAAAAGCTATTCAAACGCAAAGTAGGCAGCAAATTAGCAGTCACCTCAAAAACCAGAAAGAAATAACTGGATAATGGAGAATGTCAAGTATTAAGTTATCAACAGGAGAATTAAAAAATCTGTCTGTCAAATATGAATGTATTCTTGTGTGAACTGAACTATAGGAAAAACATTCCTGTGAACTGACTGTCGTGAACCTTGAAACGATTTTTAGTGATGAAATTGTCCGGCTGTTCGTTTTCGGCTGCTAGCCAATCCCGTGCACGAAAGGCGGCTAAGTGGGAATAGTAAGTCGGGGCTGGGTACGAGACGCTTCTTGGGCAACGCATATAAGCGTGGCACAGGAAATACGTGAACATCTGCAGCGAGTCTGAGGTCCAATTACTGTCGTCGTAAAGGACGTGGTAGTGGGCGGGCTTTGAAGTGCCCTAGATAAGTAAGTTAAGAATGGAATAAGCGCAAGCAGACTAACCTGAATTCCTTCCTGTGAGCAGAGATAAAAATCGAATTCTCGTCGGTGGGTAATAACAGTATCTACGACGGTTCCTGGCGCCACATTTTTTGCCCTCGGGTCCAACGGCTCAAATCTAATGTGGTGCCTTTTTTGCACGACTATGTAAGTTATAGCGGGCTCGTAGCCGGCCCGGAGACCAGCACAAGCTCTTTGTATGGCGGGTAGTTCACCAGTAAGGACGATGTCAAACTGTCCTTCGGATACTCCGTCGCGGTAGAAGATGAGTCTGTCCGGGAAGCGGTCATTATTGTTTACATAGTACGCCTAGGAAGGAAAACGAGGCGTATCAGCAACATCAAGCGAACAAAGCATGCTAGTGTAGTACTTTTATTACATACTTTTAGCAAATCAGAAACTATCTCTTCCATATTGTCAATTATTTCGCGCGTAGTTTTATTGCCCCTCTCGGTGGTATCCTGCCTTCGAACAACCGCAGCATAACGCATCAAGTCCGGTGTTATGCTTCCAAGAACCGCTGCCACTGATTTTCGAAGTTCATCGTTTTGTGTGGGTGCAGGGTGTGTAACATCGGCACCGAAAACCATCACAGCTTCTTTTATAGGGTAGTTTGAAACACGCCAATTTATCCCACCAAGCTTCCCGTTTATTTTCAACATCAAGTTAGCTGAAAAATAAATAAACGGTATTGTAGAAAGATAGGACATTCGAAGAAGTTGACATTTCGACAGGGTCTAACACGATAATCGTATCAGCGCAAAAGTGGGCACTATCAAAATGTAAACTACCCACGCTCGGAATAAATAAAATTTTCAAAAGACCGTTCGGCATAAAGACTTACGGAAGACATTGGGCTTCGTTAGAGTCACGCCCTTCACGCACTGCGTACGAATTCCAAGTTTTATGTCGCTTATCACCTTGATCGAAGGATAAGTAAAGTTGTCGTAAAGAACAAGGACAACAAGCGTGACGCGCTGTGAATGAAGCTGACGCATCAAACCCTCTAGCTCGCTCGGAGTTATGGTTTTGCAGAAGGGTCGCGGGTCGAATCGGAAACCAAACTGTGTTGCTGCTTGCGGGAGCCGCTGAACCAGCTGAGCTTGATTGCGCTGGGCAGCCTAAAAGAAAATAATTTTAGACAAGCACGCACATTTGACAGGACCGGAAAGGGAACTAAAACTAACGTTATGCGGTGGAATGTTCACAACAGCCCATTTTAGTGGCTCAACAGTCGCCGGTTGAAGGAAGGTGTTCGCTATCCACTTCCCACGTCCGAGCTCCACGTCTCTCCCCCCGAAAGACGCCCATGGCTGAGGAAGAACTCGAGCACTGACGGTTCCGCGTTGAGTCTGGACATTTATTTCGTAGTGCTTGAACAATGCGTGTTGTCTATAATGTTGCAAGGTTACGCATAATTAAATGCAGCTTACTGTCGCATGAAATCCCCCACGTAACGATCGAGTTCCCTAAATCGTTCCTGTGGTTTAACGGCGGCACATCGGATGATTTCACTCGCAACGTCAGCCTTGCGTGCAGTCGGATTTTGGAACGGCAATACGTGCAACAACTCCATTGGGATGAACACGTCCCTCTTGTTAGAAACCTGTCAAAGCTCGATAATATAAATAAGAAAATGCTCGCCTTCACACACGGCAAATCAGGATACTTGAGTGTTATGTTATGATGCTCTTTAAAGTATTCGAAAACCGACTCGTTTTTGTCTTCTATTATTAGCCTTTGTGCTGAAGTAGTAGAGAGGCTGAACACCGTAAAACGGCGAGAGAACGATTTTCCTGGAAATAAAAAAAATATTTACAGCAATAAAGGCCATTGCATGTAGTCAAAAAAAACGGCTTGCCGCCTGGGCAGAGATCAACTCTACTCTTAATCATCGACTGATGTGCTACACAAGCACAAGAGTCAGTGGCCCGCATTGAGTCCCGTTGGTCTCACTGACGAAGGCAGTTCGGGGTACGAGGGCAAGGAGGCGGTAAAAGTTTAAATAAGCGCATGGTTGGGATTTTCGATCATGGCAATACTTACCGTCCTGGTTTTTGTAAAACCTAGCTTCAACACGGAGCCTCTTAATATCAGCCAGCACTGAGTTCCAACAAGCAGGGTTTTCTATGTCGTCGCCGTACTTGTAATATAACACATCTGCAAGGTTTCCGGGAGGGAAGAATGCCTTGCAAGTCTAAATTTAAAGAAGCGCATAGTTAGACCATCAAATAGTGGCAAAGCGCAAGTTACGAAACAAAAATAAAGGAGGCTACGCGACTAAATTGCAGTCAACTCACCATGTCAACATTAACGCGAACCTTCCACTGTGGGCGAACGCTGGTTATGAAGCCCATGTGTATGTCGAATAGTTTGTCAGCCAACTTTCTTATAGGCGTAGGATAAAAGATGGCAGCTCTTCCGGACGAAAAAAACTTGTCTTCGTTTATGGACTTGAAGATGCAGTCGATCATGCGAATGCTTTCCTAAATCTCCGGATCAAAAGAGTAAGTCGTGACAAACCTGCGGCATAGCCAAAGTCGAAGCCCTAGGGTTTTCAACGTAACGTGCGAGATCACCCGTTGATGTCTCTTGGACTAATTTAATGCGATACTTGAGTACTAATTCGTCACGATCCGTCGGGTCAGGAACTGGTTCCTCTTTGTGGATGCCCATCTCTGTAACTCCAGGTAGTGGGTTCAGCTTGTAAATAATCCGTCCACCGTCATAAACTGTGTCAGAAGGCATTCTAAAGAGCAACCCATTCATTAAATAAATATTGACAACAGACATGCTATTCTGCATAAAAAGATAACTATACCTTTTTACAATATGCTTTAGAAGGGCTCGCATATCCTTTGGAAGTAGGCGAACTTCGACTTTCTCGTTGTCCTTCATCCGATAAACTCCAAGAGCCTCGATGTCATACATTAGGACGGTACGATCCGCAATCGTCATATCCCAACAATTCAACTTTATTAAGACAGATTCGCCAACGGTTCCCCCGTTATCGGGCCGGCAAGGAGGATGAAGTCCCTTCAGTTATGGTTACTCTTAATAGGGTACGGTAATAAGTAATGCAGACCCTTACCTCTCCATTTGTTCTACCAAGTTGTCCCTGCAGGCAAAACAGAAACAAATTATCACTCAATAAACAGACGAAATGCGGTCGCGCACAGGTCATAATTGGGCATAAAAGAAGAACCTATATTGACCGGTTCATATTTCTGAGAGTAATAGAGCGTCCTGGCGAGGCCTTACTGGTAAGCATTAACGAAAAACACTAGGCAAGTAGTTTAAACGTTGCTTTCACAAAGATTCGACCCCAGGACCAATATAGAATTTTCTCCAGTAACCTTTGTTTCCATATCAACTCTGGTTAGTGTGATCATCAGGATACGCAGCATTCAGTCGCATAACTAACGTTGACAGTCTGGAATATGAGCACGAGGGCCCATCACCATGACTGATAGATTAATCCCTGTTAGAAATGACGTCAAATGTCCTAAGGCAAGCCCCAAAAGAGCCCTGGAATGAAATAACCAGGCAGACTTGCCATCAACTTTCAGATAGAATATTCAAACTGAGGCATCTGGAAGGTTGACGCCATAACAACCTAAACTTCTTTCAAATATTCGCACGCCATGTTGGCAGTTGATGGAATCGCTTCGAATTTTATAGAAGAGGCTTACGCTGAGGGTTTAGCCTTGATCTTCTTCTGAGAAGCAGATGACTGTCCCTCCCTAGTATCATCTCCGCGCGAAGATACCGTTAGTTGCTCAGATGCTGGAGGTCTAATTGTGTACCTGGGATATAGACACAAAACAGGTAGAAGGTTGCTATAAAAAAAACTGTACAAATGTACTGCAAAACGGGAAAGCAAAACAAGAGGTCACCTTGACTTACCCACCGCGACCGATTGGTCGTGAAGGACGACCGTCACCTCTAGACTGGTCACCACAGCCGGACGGACCACCACGTCTGTCGTCCGTCCAGGCTGGCCGAGGCCCCTGTGAGGGTCCATCATACCTCGCTCTGTCGGAACCACCAGCATATCTTACGTCGAAATTACCATCGCCTCGTCTAGAATCGGGTGGACCACCACCACGCCTTGCGTCGGGTGGACCACCACCACGCCTTGCGTCGGGCGGACCACCACCACGCCTTGCGTCGGGCGGACCACCACCACGCCTCCCATCGGGCGGACCACCACGTCTTCCCGTCAGGTGGACCAACAGCATATCCAGGTGGTGGCGGTCCTCCAGCGTACCTCGCGTCAAATGGCGCACCATAAGGAGGAGCAGGCGGAATTTCACTCTGCCCCTGTGGATACTGGTAATCACCAGGACCTTGCTGTCGATAAGGCCCTCCGCTATAAAGTGCAAAGGCAGTGGGTTAGCGAGGATATTATTGAGGTACGTCAAAGAGGAATGCTAACATCGGAGTAGCATGAAGCAGAATAGGAAAGAGAAAAAAGTAACACAGACAAGCTTGGGTTCAAGTTCATCAAGCAAGCAGCTATGGCAGTTTAGTAGGAGGCTAGTAGCCGAACAGATGAAAATGAAAATTGGACCAACTTAGCGTCAGAGCAGTAAGTTAGCCGCATAGGTCTAACTGCGTTGTGTTGCCGCATGAAGTCAGATGGCACCGATGCAAAATAAATAAACCAGAGAATGATTTAAGTCAGTCCAGCTACATTAGACTCGGATAACCTAGCGCCAAAAAGCAACCTTACGGTGTTGATTACACTTAACCACTGGTCCGGTTGTCATCTTAGCACTCAGTTACAAGTCAAATAGTTAGGTCAAAATTACAGCTTACCGTGATTGTCCAGGGGGTCTTCCCCAGCCTCGATCGCGAATATCGCCTCTTTCGCGCCTGAAAAAGAAATGAATTTCAATACGAGACAAGAAGCATAGCGAGTAGAGGGAAATGACCTTAGGTACGCTGCCCTAACATACAACTAACCTGCTGCTAGAGCAGGCGCACTAGTGGCCACCGTGACATATTGTCCGTCTTGGGCCTATCTGTCCACATGTTCAACATCGAGCAATTCATACTAACGCAGTGAAAGCGCTGCAACGAGGTCTGCGCCCATACGGAAACAGCGCACAACACAAATCGTCCCTAAAGTGTGGGCGAGGCCTGTGCATTCACGGTGATAAACTTACAGCATTACGCAGTTCCCAGTACACATTGATCAGCAGTTGGCAAGGCGATGCATCTATCATCCCTATGATATGAAAGGCAAGTCGGGATAATAAAAAAGGCAAATACGCCTAACATCCCGTTTAGTGTACGGTTAACCGGCAGACAGCTTAATGTCAACGCCCTACACTTCGAGCCGCAGTCACAATGGACTTCATCAAGCACGCCAAATTCACTCAGTCTTGTCTAGAATGGAAGATTGAGCCGTCTGGACAACTTCAGCAGACTCCGGAGCCGGTACATCGGATATCTTAACTCTACTCATGCGTTCGATATAACACCACAAAATCATCCTTGAAGATGACTTCAAAACGCATTTGGACGACAAAGCGCACGCTAGTCCACAGGCCCATAACAGACCCTTCCCAATCTTCTGAGCCACTATGGTGCGTACCATCAGGCGCGACTCCACACACCGGCCAGACCCCATGAAACCTTAAGTAAATCGCCTAACAGGGAACATTAAAAAAACTCGGCACAACTTGATTGGCGAATAATTTTCGCAAATTGAATAAGGTTTTGGCAAATGTTAGGGGCCCGCGACTAAGGGTGTGACAGTCGCTGCATTTCATAATCGAAAATAAATCCTTGTTTTCAGGATGGTTTTGCCACAGAGAAAACTCGCAAACAATCCAAGGACTATTTTCTAATACTTATTCGGTCAATGTACATCATACTGCAAAACTCAGGAATAAAGGAGATGACAGGATTGGCAACCAACCTATCCATCGTTCAAATGGGGGCAATCTAACCGGAAATAAATGGCGCAAGCTGCCCTAGTTAGTAAAACAACTTCATGTCCAAGTGGGAGTCCAATAAAAATGGTTCAGCATGTTAAGTTCATGCTGTGTTTTCGAATCACTCGTCAAAAGGAAACAGTATGATTAAGACAAAAAATCGTAAAATTTTACTTTTTATAATGGGCCAGCCTAAGAGAATGCCCAAAGGAGTACAAACTAAAAAAGTAATCGAGAACATACCGATATTGAACGAATAAAAATGATACAACTCAAATAATTAAGCAAGCTCTGTCAACTGAGCAGGAAATAGTGGTATGTTAATCGCAGAACCCGAATTTCCTTCCTTAAAACTTTAGCATCGCAAATCAATGAGAAACGTCTAGAAGGAAACACTGCCAAATCCCTACTTCCAAATTTACCAGTAATTCATACTGAAATCTGCAGTTAAAAAAATATTGAGGCTTCCAGGAAAAGATCGTTTGAATTTGCCTTCACCGATCGGTTGCAGAACTCATAATCCCGAAATGACTTGGGGCTAACTCTAGAGCCCAGCCAGCAGACGTAGAGCGAATAGTGATACAGGCAGGATGATATTACTGAAATAGAAAAGGTAGACAAGAATGAATATTTCTGACTTATTAGCCGTCGTCAGCCAGACATACACAAACCCAAGCGCTGCGGAGACTGAGGCTCAATATCGCGAACTGTTTGGCAGAAGGCCAAAACGCCAATAAATGCGCCACCAGCTCGATGTATTGCAAGTTGCGATTAGGATTATAAACAACACTACGTATATGTTCACGAAGCAGATACAGGGCACACTTGTCCTGATGTGCCTTGGGGCTCGCTCTAGAGCCCCGCAAGCAGCAACAAGGTGGCGAAGGACGTTGGCAGAATAACATGACCGGCAAAGACAAGGGAGATTTGAATGGATCTAAAGTAAACTCCAAGGCACAAATGGGCCAATTGAGTAGTGTAAACGATCAGTGCGTGCTTAACTACCATAGCTAATATTCCTTATCATATGTGAAAGACAATGAGATCGTGGCGCAGAGGGTAAAGCATTCGACTTCTGATCAACATGACGCGAGTTTGAGCCTTGGGCACTGAAGTGCCTGAAGTTGGGTATGGCTGGTTGATGACAGAAATTAAAACAGAAATGGTCATTATAGTCTCCCTTGTCGTTGTAGGAGATATCGTTCTGCCTATATCACAAGATATCCTGCGGCTCCTGGTGGGGCTCGAGAGGTAGACGCAAGGCACAACGGGACAAAGTGAGTACTGCTACCGTTCCTAGAGTGCCCAGATATCCTTGTTTATATTCCCATACGAAAACAGCAAGATAAGGTGCTCGGGCGGTGTGAGTTTAACGTTAGACTTCTGACCAAGAGGACGCGAGTTCTAGCCTTGGGCACCACTGAGCCTGAGGTTTGGCTGGCTGAATAAGGTTAAAAAGTTAGAACTGGCCATTCCATTCTCCCTTGTCTTTGCCAGTCATAATATTCTGCCTATATCACTATCCGGTCTGCAGCAGCTGGCAGGGATCTAGAGAGAGCCCTTAGGCAAAACGGGCCGGATGAGTCTGGGAAACGATTGATGCGTGCCTAACTATAATTGCTAATATTCACCATCGTTCGTGCAATATACGGAGCTCGTGGCGCAGGGGGTAAAGCTTTGAACTTGTAGTCAACAGGTGGTGAGTTTGAGCCTAGGGCTCCGAACTGCTTGGGTTTGTGCATATCTGCCTGACGGCAGTCAATAAGGCAGATATGGCAATTTCAGTACCCATTATCTTTGTCTGTCATGTTTATTCTGCTGCTGCTGGCGAGGCTCGAGAGGGAGCCACATGGCACAACCGGGCAAATGAGTACTGTAACCTAGCGGTGAGCGCCCGATTGAAACCGCCAAGGCAAGGAGCTCGTAGCGCAGTGGGTAGAGCTTTGCACTCTAACCAAGAGATCGCGAGTTCCAGCCTCGGGCTCCGCAGCGCCTGGGGTTGAGAATGGCTATCTGATAAAGGCAAATAAACCAGAAATGGCCATTTCAGATTCCCTTGTCGTTTCCAGTAATTTCGTTCTGTCTACATCCAAATCTTGTCCATGGCTGCTGGCGGGGATGGATAGGTAGACGCAAAGCACAACGGAGAGAGTGAGTACTGCAACCAATCGGTGAGCGCCCAGCTACTATAGTAAATATTCGCTATCGTACGGGCAAGATAATGAGCTCATGGCACAGTGGGTAGAGCTTTGCACTTTTAACCAATATGTCTGGAGTTCGAGCCTTGGGCGCCGAAGCGCCTGGGGTTGGGTATAGCTGGCTGATGAAGGTTAATTGGCCAGAAATGACGATTCCAGTCTCCCATGTCATTTGACGAAATATAGTTCTGACTATATCACTTGGTGGTCTGCGGCTGCTTGCGGGTCTTTTGAGATAAACGCAAGGCGCAACAGGATGAGTGGGTACTGCATCCGATCTTTGGGCGTCCAAATACCATAGTTAATGTTCCCGATCGAAACCGGCAAAACAAGGAGCGCGTGCCGCATTAGGTAGAGCGTGGGACTTCCAACCAACAGGTTGCGTGCTCGAGCCTCGGGAGTCTCAATGCCTGGGATTAGGTACGGATGTCTGATGACGGTGAATAAGCCAGAAATGCCCATTACAGTCCCCTTGGCTTTGTCCGTCATGCTACTCTGCTTATATATTTAGCCGCATCTCGGCTGCTGGCGGGGCTTTGGAGATTGCTCCATGGCACAACGGAACGCGTGAGTCCTGCAACCTGTCTACGAGCGCGCATCTAACATAGCTAATATTCCTGATCGGAACCGCCATTACAAGGAGCCCGTGGTGCAGTGGGTAGAGCTTTGGCCTTCTACCCAACAGGTAACGAGTTCGAGCCTTGGCGCCGCACTGCTTGGGGTTGTATATATCTAGGTAATGACGGCGAAACAAACAGAAATGGCCATTCAAATCTCCTTTTTCTTCGTCGGTTATGTCATCCTGCCTATATCCTTAACTGCCTACCTACTGCTTTCGGGGTATAGAGTGAGCCCCAAGGCACATCATGACAGGGGAGACATGCAACCGGACTGTAAATGCCCAACTTCCATTGTTAATATTCCCGATCAAAACCGGTAATACAAGGAGCTCGTGGCGCGTTGGGTAGAGCGTTGGATATCTAACCAACCGGTCGCGAGTTCGAGCCTTGGGTGCTGCAGTGCCCGGGCTTGGGTATTGCTGGCTGGTGGGGGTTTATAAGCAAGAAAAGTCCATTCAAATCTCCCTTTTCTTTGTTGGTTATATTATTCTGCCTGTATCAATAGCCTTTCTGCGGCTGCTGTCGGTGCTCTAGAGTGAGCTCCAAGGTATAACGGGAGGAGTGAGTCCTGTAACCGATATGTGAGTGCCCAAATCTCATAGTCAATGTTCTCTATCGAAACCGCCAAGACAAGGAGCTCGTGGAGCTTTGGATAGTGCGTTGGACGTCTAACCAACAAATCGAGAGTTCAAACGTCGGTCACGGCCAGGCTTGATGTTGTGTATATCTAGCTGGTGATGGCGAATAGACCAGAAAGGGCTATTCCAGTCTCCCTTTTCTTCGTCTGTCATATTAGTCTGCATATATTCTTAGTTACATAGCGGCTGCTTTCGGGAATCTAGATTGAGATCAAAGGCATATCAGGACAAGTGGAACGTACGAACGGTCGGGCAGTGCCCGGCTATCATAAGTAATATTCCCGATCAAAACCCTCAGGACAAGGAGCGCGTGGCGCAGTGGGTAGACCGTTGAACTTATAAGCCACATGTCAAGAGTTATAGCCTCTGTCACCGCGGTGATTGGGGTTGTGCATATTTGGCTTATGACGGCGAAAATTCCAGAAATGGCAATTCCATTCTCCATTTTCTCTGTCAGTCATGTTTTTCAGCTTCTTAACTTATCCGCCTTGCGGCACCTGGTGGTCTCTTAAGTGAGCCCCAATGAACAATGAGACAAGTGAGATTTGTAACTAATCGGGGAGTGCCCATCCATCATAGTTAAATTTCCCGATTGATATCGACAAGATAAGAATCTTTTAGTGCAGTGGATAAAGCGTTTAGCTTCAGGAAGCGAGTTAGAGCCTCGGGCACCACAGCGCCTGAGGTTGTTAATGGCTGGCTGATGACAATTATTAGGCCATTCCAATCTCCCTTTGATTTATTACCATGTTGTTCTGCCTATATCCTTAGCCACATCGCGTCTACTGGTGGGGCTCAAGAGGGACCCCACGGCACAACGGGATGAGTGCGTCATTTGGAATTTATATTTGATTAGCGCCGGCACGGCACTGTCTCAACAAACATTAGTAATGAAATAAAATTATGACAATGTGTGCAGATAAAATGTACAAATACTTAATAAGGTAGACAGAACTTGTCCTGCTAGTTCAACAGTTAGCGATGTTTTGAAATGGATAGTGAACTAGAAAATAGTCAGTGAAAAAAACTCCTACCTTGAAAATGGCGGCAGAGTTCAATAGGCCTCCATTTTCGAATAGAGGTTAGGAGAAAAAAATTCTGTTTAGGAAAATAAGGTAAGGTGGTAGAGTAGGCTAATACGGCATTAGCACTTCATAATGAGTTAATGAAACGTCGTTCTGGTTCATTCTTGATCCCAACGGCGAATGAATAAATTATCGTAAAATGGTGTAAGTGAACTTGAGGCCTCCGCATCTTTGGATTCATAATTCAATTCTGATGATTGTAAGTATCCAACGAAACGGCAGCATTTTCAACTGTGTACGTCCAAAATGAATTCATATTTTGAATGACTGGTGATATAAGGAGACATCATAGTTCATGAGGGAATCGAAGAAGAGAAAAAATAGTTTAGAGAGGGCCACTTTAAATTCCCGATGGTTCTTTCTCCGAGTCATAGAGAAAGATGCTAGGAAAAGATGAGAATAATAAAAGGTTAATAGAATCCGTTTTAAGATAAATGTGCAGTCTTCGATTGAATGCAGATAGACTATTTAACGACCTTATTTCAGTAGGCAATTTATTCCAAAGAAACATTTGCTTAGAAGCGAAGAATAGAGAGCGCTTACACGTGGAGGATGCAAAAGGAGGTATAATAAGGGAAGAATGTCTTAGGTTATAAGGAAGACTAACGAGGGTAATGACAGAAAGCTTGGGGAGAGTTGAGATTTTATTAAGTCTAAAAAGGAGACAAAAGCCTGTTTCCAGTCTCCTTACCAAAAAAGTGCATGCTTCGTCACCTGGAATCTGGTTGAGAAGGAAGTATTTGAAAGAGTCGGATACAAAAGTTTTTTTGTGAAATGTCTTTGGATATTTTCAATTTTTGAACGGCTAGATTCGTTCATTAAATCGAAGAAAGGGCAGCAAAATTCAAGAATGCGAAGTACAAAAATACGATAGAGTCTTAATTTACTTTAATAAGGTAGAAAATATAAGAAGTAAAGCCGCAAATCTGAGCAGCTTTGGCCGTTATTCTATCGGCATGAAGCGAAAGATCTTATTTATTGGTGTAGCTTAAGCCCAAGTCCTCGATGGAGGAACATTCAGTCATATGGCCACCGTTAAAAATAACAGGTTGCGGCAGCCTTATAGGCCAAAAACTGGTGTAGCGACACTTAGAAGGTGAGAACTCCATTAGCCATGTGGAGCTCCACGCCGAAAGAGGGTCTAAGTCCGAATGAATTTGGTCTAGGCATCGTTCGACAGTATAGTTTGAGAAGGAATAAACGCATTTGAGGTCATTATCATCAATATAAGATTAAGAATGTTTAACTATCGATGAAATACCATTTATGTAAAGTAAGAACAACAAAGGACCTAATACGGTACCTTGAAGTACACCACTCACATTCGGAGGAGCACTTGAGTATGAGGACCCCACTAAAATGTTTGTTTTCGATCATTTAGGTATGATCTAATAAAGTCAGTAAGGGGAATAAGAAATACTATAATCTCTAGTTTAGCTAGAAGTCGTCTATGAGGGACTTTATCGAATGGCTTACTAAGAACAAATCGTTAACTACTACAGATAGATGCTCATTATGAAGAGAGGTTAGTTGATCTAGAAAAGACGTGCACGTGCAACCGAACGGTGAGCGCTAAGCTACCATAGTTTATATTCCCGGTCGAAACCAGCAAGTCAAGGAGCTCGTGGTGCAGTGTGGAGGAAAGGACTTCTTGTCAACAGGTTTCAAGCTCGAGCCTCGAGTGGCACAGTGCCTGGGGTTTAGTATGGCTGGCTGATAACGGTGAAAATTCTAGAAATGGCCATTCCAGGCTCCCTTTGCTTTGTCTGTCCTGATATTTTGCCTTCATCCTTAGCTGACTTGAAGCTGCTTTCTGGGATCTAGAGTGAGCACCAAGGCACATCGTGACAAGTTAAACAGGCAACCAATCGGGGCATGCACAACTACCATAGTAAATATTCCCCATACAAACCGGCAAGACAAGGAGCATGTGGCCCATTTAATTTTTCACAATATGCCTTTATTGACATTATCGATTCTTCCGTTGAACTTCTGTTTCCGATTTTTTCAACTACTGCCTACTCAACAAGATGCCAGCTAACGAAGCTAATATTTCTTCGGGTCAAGAGACTGGAAGCAGGCTTTTGTCTCCTTTTCCAACTAAATAATAGCTCAACTCTCCCTTAGCTTTCTGTCATTACCCCCGTTAGTCTTCCTTATAACCTAAGAAATTATGCACTAATTATAACTCCCCCTGCATCCTCCACGTGTAAACGCTCTCTCTTCTTTGCTTCTTTGCCAATTGAAATTAGCTTGTTAAAATGTCTACCTGCATTCAAGCGAAGACTGCACATTTATCTTAACCCTGATTCTATTAACCTTTTATTTTCCTCATCTTTTCCCAGTAGCTTTCCCCATGACTCGGAGAAAGGATAATCACGAATTTAAGTGACCCTCTTGAACCTATATTTTCTCTACTTCAAGTCGACCATGAACTATGTTGTCTCCTTATATCACCA